>CAKAKR010063072.1:172140-226826 GCA_916700685.1 Adelosebastes latens
TTTTTTTTTTTTTCAAAGACCACATCCGAGTTAAGACTTCCAGTTCCAGGATATAAAATGATCCACTCGGAAAGAGCACATTCATGAATATCTTCAAGGAATAGCTTTACATTTTGGGAACATCCTTTACAAGAGTTAGATGAGAAGTTTGATACCACTGTCATGTTTGTACAGTTAATATGTAGTTGGAGCCGGTTATCTTATCTTAGCATAAAGACACAGGGAAACGGGGAAACAGCTAACCTGGCTCTTCTCAAAGGTAACAAAATCTGTCCACCAGCACGTTTAAAAGCATTAACATTACATATATATGTTGTTTGTCTAATCCGAAAAAAAAACCGAAGCAGAAAAGCAACAATTTGCTTTGTTTTATGGGGCGTTATGTGCCAAACTGTTTCAGATAATATAATTCTTTATTGTCCGTTCACACGAAAATTTGTCTTGCATCCAGTGGGCAACCTCCAGTGTCTGAAAAGGGAAGCCAATGCTGAAGTGTCTTAAACTTGCATTATTTCTATAATAGCCAGCAGGGGGCGACTACTCTGGTTACAAAAAGAAGTCTGATTGTATAAAAGAGTAAATGAGCCTACTTCTCACTTGATTTATTACCTCAGTAAACATTGTAAACATGGGTTTATGGTCTCAATCACTAGTTTCAAGTCTTCTTCAATACAGCATGATGTTCATTTAGTAAATTATGGTCCCATTTAGAGTCAAATAGACCATAAAGCAGGGTATGCTTTAGGGCGTCGCTACCACGGCATTGTCAGACTGACTGTTTCCTCCTGTTTCCAGTCTTTATGCTAAGTTAACTAACTGCTGGCTATAGCTTCTTATTACCATGCAAACATTTGAGTGTTATCCATCTTCTCATCTAAGTTTTGGTAAGAAACCGGATAAATGTTGAACAATTACTTTAAATGTATTTTACTCAAAATAAAAACTGACCCCATTTGATTTTAAATCATTTGAAGAAAAGTTCTGAGCTTCCCAACTTGAATAAAACTCACGGACTTATGCAGACAACTTCAACGACTAATCTAATCCACAGTGTGAAGCAGCACAGTTTGAATTCCTCCAAACGCAGCATAAAAGTTTATTTTTTCCCCATTGTTGGTTTTAATACATCCTTACAAAGTGATTTACGACTACACCTGCCCTTGACCTATTTGAAGGACCGATTTAGGGATGCTGAGTAGAGATGTACCTATTCTTAGGTAAACATTACATAAACCAGAGATGAATGCGGTTGCTCTCCGACACTTGCTGGCTCACTGAGTTGGGGTGTGTGAAATTTATAGAACATGAAAAAGAGGGCATGTTGTTTTTTTCTTTTTCAACAGGATAGGCTAACACATCGTGTTCAGCCATTGTTTCTAGGGCGATTTCTTTTTTTTTTTTTAGACGTGAAAAGGAAAAGACAGTTTGTCTTCAGAGTTGTGAATTTATATGCAAACAAGCTAGAACAGTCTCTCTTCATGACACCCATTAACACAAAGATCTGCAGCAGACATATAGAAGAGAAATATTTCTCCATGTTGAAGTCTGGGGAACAGCAACAGTAGCAAGGCATAACAGGCATAAAACCTCCTCCGCCTGTTGATGGATCCGACTAATGCCTGTCTCTTTCTATAATTCCACAGTGACAGTTTAGTTGCTGCTCGCTGCACACCCAAGAAAGGTTGTCACCGCTCAGAAAAGACATCCCCGTGGACTGCTTTCTGCTCAGTCTGGCCAATTAAAGTGCTAGATTGTGGAAAGCGCTGTTGCAGCTGCTTAATACTCCTCCTTCTTAGGCTCGTTCTCTGTGGAATCGGGAGAATTCAGACGGTATGAGCGCTGTCTCTCTGCTTGGCATTCAGAAAATCTGGAGTCTGATGTTTTCAGCTAGGCAGTAGAAAGACGTCAGTTACTGTGGAGCCAAGTTTGATGCCTCAGTGCAGACTTTTGCAAATAATTAGCAAACAAATATGCATAAATGTTTCCTTAAATATGTCATTACACCTAATGAGTAGATAAATAAGTGTGGGGGGCTTTAAAGGTGTAGTGTGTAGCGTTTCGAGGGATCTATTGGCAGAAATGGAATACAATATTCCTAAACTATATTTGTATTAGTGTTTAATCACCTGAAACAAAGAATCGTTGTGTTTTTGTCAGCTTAGAATGAGTCCTTAATATCTAAATAGGGAGCGGGTCCTCTTCACAGAGTCCGACATCTCCGACACCCTTGTGAAACTGCGGTAACGTGAGCCACAGACTGCAAAACCGTGGTACCGCTAGCCGCCGTTTGACTTCCGTTGCTCCTAAAGTAGTGTTATTATGGTAAGGATGGCCTCTGAGCGAGGCGATTGGCGTTACCATGGTTTTGCACTCGGCAGCTCACGTTACCGCAGTCTTAGAAAAGAAGGAGTGAGCCACCAAATCCCACACACTGCACCTTTAATCCACCTTTTATGGAGTGATTCCCAACCAGGGGTACCTGTTCTCCATGAGGTACTTCTGCAGTAAATAGAGGGTGCATGGAATTTGAAAAAAGAAATACTTAAAAATATATATATACAGTATATCCACATATTCAAATAGGTTTACACATTAGTTTGATAATCTTTATCACATTTATTCACAATAACAAGTAACCCTTCTTGCCAGTAATTAGCTGGCTGTTATTGTCTGTTTCATTCATCAAATACTGCCAAATTAATTAAGTGGAAGTACTCCAATTATTAGTTTCTTTTTTTATAGCACCACTGAGTATGCTGCTGTGTATTCTGTTTTGTAATGTATTTCAAAGCTCCTTCCACTGGTAGCTCTCTGGCATCTATAGTCTAACAAAGAAGCCACACTGCAGCAAGAAGCTTCAGCTAATAAGATCACATGCGTCTAGCAACCGAGGGAATGTGTGACGTCAAACTATGTACCTATCGCCAGGATTAATACGTGTGTAGGTATGCAGAACAAATGAAGTTACTGGGATCAGAACAGAGTGAGAAAACGGCACTCGGTGCAGGCCAGTCGCTGCTGGAGAACTGTCCGTGGTGCTGAAAGCACGGCAAGAAACAATGAAGAGGCAAAGCACTTGTGTTTTGATGCTGAATGAACAGCACAAGTGGAGTGCAATACCCACAGCATTATGATCCACATGATCTGTAAAAGCCTGCACACCAGACTTAATATTCCACCACTTTAATTTGACATTGAGATGCGTGGATCTGGTGGATTTCTGTCAGGTCACGGAGGCACATTGCATTTTCCTCATCTAATATGAGTACCTTGAGAAGAACATACAATGAACAGGTGAAGGGACATAAGAGCAGGGGACAATATTCAGATGTTTTATTGGATTTTTAAATTAAGTTCAATCCGTCATGCGGCCTGAATAGAGATTTGATATGAAGCCATTTTCATGAGCTGTATAGTCACATGAAATATATGCTTTTTGTAGTTATATAAAAGGATTTCATGTAAACAATAGTAGTAGTGAAAGTTGGGTTTAGTTAATTGCACATAATGTACCTCAGTGCTGTAATCTATGTGAAATGATAATGATGATTCATTTACTTTACGTTTTTACTTTACAAACAATCAATTTAATGTTACACTCGTATTTCCTTCATGACAGCTGGGTGGAGTGGAAAGAGGGTCATGTGACTACTAAAGGTGTATTAATGAATAATAGAATAAAGTACACCCATTGAGCAGACAAAGATCTACAAAGGATAAAGATGTTCTTATATGAAAAGTGGCGGAACATTATATTTATCTGGTTATCTCTTCTGCAATATCAACATCCAAATACATGCTGAATTAAAAAATAAATTCATTTGAATGCATCCTGAAGTCACTTATTCACCTTCTTATGTGAAGGTAAAGTGTGATGTGAAGGCTTAAGTTCAGTAAATATTTTGCCTCTTCTGTTTTTTAATATAAATTCACATTTCTATTTTTATTCCTCTCATGATCTCTATTATGCAATAATTTTTTTTTTTAATTCTACGGTTTGGTCCTTTATGGGTTCACATCATCCAGTCAAGAAAGCCAATCATTAACCTTTGTGCTTTTTTAAACTCCAGTCAGCTGTTTTTATATCTTGCAGCCCAGGTCACCATTTCCTTCAACCATCCACATCAGTAGTCTTGAAATCACACGATGACGGCTCGGGGAAAATTAATGTAGCCCGAAATTGAGTCCACACCAAAGTCTGATTCATGCTTGCTTTGAACTTGTAAACTAGTGTCGAACTAAACCTGCAAAGCTTTGACATAAGTTCAAAGAGCTAAACAGACTTTGATTCTAGTGCAGTGAACAACTTTGCGCCAAACTTCAGACTAAAACTATTCCTTATTTGTTACAGATTTGGAAATCTCATACAGTTTCTTTTCGGCCTCCACTTCCTCTTCTAACACCTTTTCATGTCCTCCTCACAGACAGTAACTTCCTGTTGGGTAACGCCCAGGGCCACCGCGGCTACCCCATCGTCTACTGCTCGGACGGCTTCTGCGAACTGACGGGCTTCACGAGAACCGAGGTGATGCAGAAGAACTGCAGCTGCCGCTTCCTGTACGGGTCCGACACCAGCGAGCATGTGGCCCAGCAGATGGAGAAGGCTCTGGAGGGCCGGGAGGAGTACCAGTCCGAGGTCCACTTCTACAAGAAGAACGGTGGGTGTATGGCAAAGAGGAGAGCCTAAATGTGTCTACATGAGTTTCATTTAGAAGTAAAAAGGTTATCTGGCGATTTAATATTCCTGTTATCTTGTGTTAATCTTCTATTAACTGTGGAAATTACAAGATTTTTTCCCGGATCCTGTTAGACTGTTGTTTAGCTATTAAATAAGCGTTATCAGTCGCTATAAGCACCATAGATGTGGGTCAATAGGGGCCTACTATAGTAGGTTTTATCATCTATTCACATGGTAGATCACCAAAATAAGGTATAAAAGAACACAACAGTGACCTCTAGCAACCGTAGTAATTATGACAAGAGCAGAAGTCAGGCATGTGAAATCGTGTAGTTTTCTTTGTGTTCACAATTGTTAAGTTTTGCTTTCACTTTTGAAAAGTAGTTATTTTAAGCCAAAACACCACGTTTTTCCTTAAACTTAACCATGTAGTTTTGTTGCCTAAAACTATGTTTTTTTTTTGTCTAACCCAACTATGCGTTTTTGTTGCCTAAAACTGAAGAAGTTGTAGTTTTGTTGCCTAAACCTATGCGTTTTTGTTTCCTAAACCTAAAGAAGCCTTTTTGTTTGTGTTCAAACTAGGGCTGTCAGTCGACATTAATCACACATTTTTTATCTGTTCAAAATGTACCTTAAAGGGAGATCTTATCAACATGGGTGTGGGAAAATATGCTTGCTTTATGCCAATGTATGTATATATTTATTATTGGAAATCATTTAATGAAACAATGACAAGTATTGTCCAGAAACCCTCACAGGTACTGCATTTAGCATAAAAAATATGCTCAAATCATAACATGGCAAACTGCAGCCCAACAGGCAACAACAGCTGTCAGTGTGTCAGTGTGCTGACTTGAACTATGACTTGCCCCAAAGTTCATGTGATTATCATAAAGTGGGCATGTCTGTAAAGGGGAGACTCGTAGGTACCCATAGAACCCATTTTCATTCACATATTTTGAGGTCAGAGGTCAAGGGACCCCTTTGAAAATGGCCATGACAATCTTTCCTCGCCAAAATTAAGTGTAAGTTTGGAGCGTTATTTAACCTCCTCGGACAAGCTAGTATGAGTTAGTATATGGTTGGTACCAATGGATTCCTTAGGTTTTCTAGTTTCACATGATACCAGTATCTTCACTCTAGCTAGAATTTGCGTTTACGCGTTATCGCATTATGTTTGACAGCCCTAGTTCAAACGTAACGTTTCATTCGGTTTTACGTGTTAGAACGTGTTGCTTTTAAGTTTTCGCTTTCACTTTTAAAACGTAGTAGGCCCTGAATGACCCACATCTATTCTATGGTGCTTATGGCGACCGATAATGCCAATTTAATGGACTGACAACAGTTGAATCTGGTGTCTGGTATGATCAGGCTGTGATCATATGTTCAGTAAATTGTGAGATTTGTTTTGTTCTCGAGACCATGAAGAGCACATTTATTTTTAGATGAGAGCTGAACATTTTTGGTTGAATTATGAATCTCCGCAGTGATCCTGAATTTTAGATACAGCAGGTCAGCACTCCAATTCATGCTCTCTTTTGCAGAGTTTCTGCTCATTATTATTAATACCAAACCATTAGATCGAGTGAAAATCTGCAGTCAGTTCTTCTTATAGTGATCGGTTCAACATGAGTGCAAACGGTGCTAGAAGGAGTGAACTCAAATACACATTTCCATCGTACTTGTGTATGTAAGTGCAGGACAAAGTACTGTAGATACTGCCTATGTGTGTGTTTATGACTGTAGCTTAAATCCATTCCTTCTGACTTCTCGCTAATCCGTCTGACAAAGTCTTGGGCTCAAAATGTGATGTCATGCATGAAAAGGGAACATACAACACTGTTTAAGCCCCTCTGATCGGCACACAGGATTATGTTCCCAAACCTGCAGCCTCAAAGCGTGTGAACCGCTAATTACGCTGATGGATTACCAAATCTGCTCTGTAGTTGGAAAAAAAGCTTTTCCTTGTCGTCTTCTTGTTTTTTTTACACTACAAGTCAGTAACAGTAAGGCAGTGCCAGTACAACTAATGAGGGGAAAGACATCATAATTTGTAATATGCCCAAAAAATAAAATAATTCAGTTTCAGACACAAAAGCGATGGAAAAGAAAAAGAGAACAAAGACCGTGAAAATGAAAGAGAGGCAATTCAATTTTAAAGCTATAATCCAAATGGCAGATATTCATGACTGCTACAGTATTAGCAGGATTTTCATGATAGTCAGACACTAAAGGAATTCAGGAGACACGCACACACACACTCTCTCACACACACACACACACACACACACACACACACACACACATCGTCCTCTCTGGAAGTATTCAGATCCTTTGCTTAAGTAAAAGTACTAATACCACAATGTGAAAATGCTCTGTTACAAGTTAAGGTGCTATTGATAACATTGATAACATTCAACCACTAGATGTTGCATTCTCCCTCCCCCGTTCCATCGCATTCACTTCACAAGTCGTTGCCAGGCACTAACTGTCAATCTCAGCTATTTATCCGTTTTTTCCACACTAACGTTAGACACAGAGATACCACGTTTTACTATTGGCTCACAAGCCTTGTTAGAAGTGGGAACCAAACGTCAGATATCTTCCACAGAGATAAACAAAACATTAATTTTTAGTTTAGTTTTTAGTTTTTTAGTAAAATCAAGTTTTTAAATTGATTAATTCACAATCATAATTCTTTTTTTTTGGAAAAGTAATACTTTTATTCATCACCTTTCTAAGGTTCTGTGGATATATATATATAAAATTTTTTTTTTTTAAATATTCGTCTATATAAAAATGTTATCAATAAGACCTTTTAAGTATTAAAAGTAAAAGTACTTAATGCAGAAAAATGTAATACAATTATATATTATATTATTGATTATTATTACTACTAATGCATTATTGTAAAACCAAGATTTTATTGTTGTTGGTTAAGGTGGAGCTCATCTTAAACTATTTTGTATCAGACTGCAACTAAGGATTTCATTATGGATTAATCTGCTGGTTATTTTCTTGATGATTTCTCAACTGATTGTTTGGTTTGTAAAAATTCTGAAAATAGTGAGAAACGCCCGTCACAATCACCCAGAGCTCAAAGTGACATTTTCACAATGCTTGTTTTGTCCAACTAATAGTACTAAATTAAAAATGATTAAAAATAAAATTAAAATTATTGAGCTAATTAAAAAGGAAAAGCAGCAAATTCTCACATTTGTGAACCTGGAACCATGAAAGAGATTATCAAAATATTTGCCAATTCATTTTCTGTCAATTGACTTTAATTTATAACAAAACATCATATTATTATTATTATATTATCATATATTATAATCTCTTTGTAAGATTTTAATGCAAAAATCTTAATTTATAAAGTAACTAGTGAAGCACAATATTTCCCTCCGAGATGTGGTGGAGTAGGAGTAGAAGGTTCCATGAAAAGAATAGATTTGAGTACATTAAAAGTACCTAAAAATTTGAACTTAAGCACAGTACTTGAGTAAATGTACTCAGTTACATACAAACACTGGCGCCTGCTGCTTACAAGCACGAAACACACACAAATAGCTTCTGTCGTGTTGTATATTTACACCCACATTCTTGTGCTAAAACACCACCATCTACACTGTTTTCTTCCTCTCAGCTTGTCTATGCCTAATACACACACACACACACAAACACACACTAGGGACACTATAAGGGATGTGAAACATCTGTTTGGTGGCAGAGCACATTTTCTGCAGAGTTGCTAATGAGCATACAGGTCGTACAGATCTATGTCGCTCCTTCCCTGCCGACTTGTTAGAACCAACCCCCTGACTTTCTCTTTGTGCACAATCCTCCCGAACATGATCCATATCTAATTGGAGGTATATTTTTAGAAAGGCTATGCCATACTTGACAAGCATCAGCGGCTCAGGCGTGGCGAGAGCGGACATGACACGGGGAATCACAGGCCTTGGCATCAATAACCGCAGTCATTGAGGGGAGGCATAACATTTACACTGGATGTGTCTGTTGAGGTTCATTCACTAAATGAAGATTTCTGATTCCAGGTGTGGCCTTCTGGTGTCTGCTCGACATCGTGCCCATAAAGAACGAGAAGGGCGAAATGGTCCTCTTCCTCTTCTCATTCAAGGACATCACCGACACCTATGGAAGGGGCCACCACAACAGCAGGAAGGATGGTAGGCGGCTACAAGCTCTGCTTACAAACACACTTCCTTTTATTTGCTTACTTTGAGTGTGATTTACGAGCGGGTCGTCCTCTGGCCCCCGGCTTTCATTTTCTCCATGCGCTCTTGTTCATCACTGTCACATTCTGCCCTGCAGATTTTGTTTGGGCTGGCATTTGTTCGCTGAACTCAGACAATGTTTTTGCAACGGGGAGTTTGATTTGTGCAGCGGTGTGTCCTCAAGTGGAACCTGGAAACAGCCTGTTGCAAATATCAAGCAGTGTGCCAGGGGAAATCATTTTTGTTATAATGCAATCGAATGAAAGTCAAGTACATATCCGTGGTTGTGTTTTACTTGTGTAACTATACTACAACAGGCATTAAATGACACAATTGTGTGACAGTTTCAGAGGACAAGAGGCGCAGGAGGAAGAGCAGCTCTCACTTCAGCGAGGCCAGGAAGCGCGGACGCACCATGTTGTACCAGCTGACCAGCCAGTTCTCGAGGGGAGGCAAGAGAAAGGTGAACCTGGGTGGCGTGAGTACTTTTCTCACATACTTTTCCTGTGATAGTATATATTTTTCATACCCTCTAAGAAAATAAACAGGAGCTACTCAGACATGCGGCGCCCTCAATCTCAAACTTGAATTATTAATGTTGATATCTAAAAAAGATGAGTTTTTAGGAAGACAATGTGAGTGAAGTCTTGACCCAGATTCCCGGAGCGTGGCTTGGCTCTGGAAAATTCATCAAATGGGTTTACTATTTTAAGTCTCCTGAATGATTCTAATCTGGCTTCTGTTGCATTTACTTGCATGGAAGCTGTTGTTTGGTGGCTTTAAATGGACAAATAGTGAGGTCACTGTGGTTGCTGGGAGGCACAGGATGGTTGTCACTGACACTGAGGTGTTATTGGTCATAGAGGAAGCAGGATGTGTCATCATCATCATCACTTTTTATTTTGTTTGGACATGCCAACACCTCGCGAGTAGGAGCTCTGTGATGTAGGTCATTATGTCACCAGCATGTTCCCTAAAGGGATAGTTTGGGTGTTTTGAAGTGGGGTTATATGAGGTACTTATCCATAGTCAGTGTATTACCTACAGTAGATGGCGGTCGTCGAGCCCCCTGTTTGGAGAAGCAGACAGGAGTTACCGCATGGAAGCAAAGCAATGCACTGCTGTGGACGGGGGCAGCAACATGTATTTTAGCCACCTAAAAGAAAGGCCCACTTAGTTTAAGTGTATGCTATATTTTGAATATTTTCACCGCTTTACCTTGCCATCAGACATCCATTTCCGACGGGGAAATGAAGCTGTTGTATCCATCCATGCTGTCGCCAAAGCTATTTGGTGAATCCAAATTAACCAAAGTCACACAATAACACAAACAAACTAACCAATCGACGCAGCAGTAGACCAGCAACTCCGGTGTTCTGCAATATAAAATTACTGTTTTTTTCAATGGAGTCTGGTTGCTTTGGCGAGAGCATAGATAACGCCTTCAATTCCCCTGTTGGAAACATAGACTGAATAGCTGACACAGTAAACCGGCAAAAATACACAGTCTGTGGATAAGTACCTCTACAAGCTTACTTCAAAACACCCAAACTATCCCTTTAAATTACCTTTGCCCTTACAATAGGTTAAAATGAGGCTGCTGTGCATAAAGCTTCTATACATTATCATATATACAGTATGTACAAACTGATGGATAATGTATGGATGTAGGATACAATAGGCTCATTCCATATAGATCTCAACCCTTTTCAGATAAGTGTGCCATTTTTCCCGTGCAATTGCTTGTGTTTCAAGTACCTTAAGAGGCTATTTTTTGTGGCTGAAATAGACCCTCTAGACCCACTATGGTCCGTTTCATTGCCACTTGTCTTAATTGTCTTAAGAACAAAGGCCTTCGTAGACTACACTCCAAGCAAATGTTATTCATGAGAACGAGCTCCTGTTTTGCTCTCAGATACCAAAACGGGAGCAGTTTTTCCTAGCGGAGCACCATTTTGAGATAATCCCGCTCCCTCCCTGCAGAGGCTCAGTCACCAACTGGGTCTGTACTCAAACCTGTCCTTCACAATGTGACGTTTCATCCCGGGGGGCTAAAAGCAATTCAGAACGTTTCAGGGGTAAATTAAAATGTAAAAAAAAATGTTGAAAACCTGTGAGACATGTGTGATTTCAAGTGGCTAATATTAGCATTTGAAAATTGAAAACAAGGAAAAAAGGCTTTTGTGTACTTTTGGAGAGATTAATTTACCTTTTAGGTGCCTGGAACTAAAGCACTTTAACTTTTAATGGTAATGGTAATGGTATGCCCTTTACTTGACACCAACATTTTCAGCTTCCCTTCCCTGGTACAGGTATTGCTAAAACCTGCAAAAACAGGACATGAAATTTGCCTTTTGGACACTTCAGTCTTCTCATTCGAACATGCATCATTTCCCAGTGACTAATCATACATGTTTGCCAATGCCAGATATCTTATAGACTATCAACTCTTCATAACACAAAGAAAAAGAGGTGAAAGACAGAATAACACGTTTTTTTCTGGAATGAAGAAAATAATGTAATCTAATTTAAGCACATTTATATTAGAAGATAAACCATATTTAAAGGGGACCTATTATGCTTTTGTGCTTTTTCTCTTTCCTTTAATGTGGTATATAGTTTTTTTTATTTGCATGTAAAAGATCTGCAAAGTTACAAAGCCCAAAGTCCACACAAAAAGGGAGTTACTCTCCCCCACAGAAACTCTGCTCCTGAACTGCCTGAAATGCCTTGCTTGAAGTCCTGCCTTTTCTTTTGTAACATGGTGATGTCACCATGTAATACATTTGCATAATACCTGCCTAGCAGCTAGTTTGACACGCCCTCAAACAAAGCTAGTTAGAGTGGAGCTGGAGCGGAGTCCGAAGAGTTTGGTTCAGTTGACCAATCACAACAGAGTGGGTCAGCTGACTAATCGGAGTAATAATAATAGGTCATCTTTAACTGTTATTAGGGTCCCAAAAGACATGACATTTACTTTATACTGTATATATCTAAATATATCATGCTGACACGATCAGTCGATTAATCGATTAGTAGACTGACAGAAGTGATTAATTGTTTAAATAATTTCTTAAGCAAGGTCAGACATTGTCGTTCTCAAATGTGAGGATTTGTTTCTTCTCTCAGTTTTATATCATTATGACATGAAGACCTTTGGAGTTGTTGAATGTTGGTCAAACAAAACAAGCTATTTGAAAAGGTCACCTTGGGCTCTGGGAAACTATAATTACCATTTTTCACTGTTTTAGTGACATTTTATAGACCCAATAATTAAAGGTTTAACCAAAAAAATAAGCAGTTTGAATAAAAAAAGCACCCAAATTGCAGTTATTCTGAAAAGACAGCGATGATTAACCTCACATGAACCTGACCTGCATCCTGTTAACACCTCCAGAAACAAAAGCTCTGCTGCTGCTGTCAGACGCGAGCTGCAGGCGTCTTCAATGTGCTACACCTCCCCTCTGTTTGCCAAACCTCCTGCTGCCCTGCTTCCAATCCCACCTACTTATACAGATGGCACCGTTCACTGACACCAAACACACACCTGTTCTTCTAATAATCCACACATATGCACTTCCACGAAAGCATTCACACATACAGTATACAAGAGACAGTAAATGATAGCCTGAGACAAACATATGGTAAAACAACAACACATTCAGAATCATATGCACAACATTTATCATTCCGATTTTATTCCAGCTCACTCAGCACGAGACACAGTTTCTCTTTCTGCCTCTCACATCGAGATCTACAAAATGTAGGAATATGTAATGTAACAAACAGAGTTAATGTGTTCACAGCCTGCTCCCTGTCTCTCATCCCCTCTCCTTTACACACATGCACACTCCTTCCCCCACGCTACCTCTACCACCAGGTGAATTACCATTTTAAAGTGTTTATAAATTCCCACTGAGATTTTATTTGTGCACTCTCACAAGGGGACAAAAAAAACTTGCAGAAGATCAACCTATAACCCACAATTTGACATTAAAATCACATTGTAGGAAAGAAATAATTCACAGTAAACACAGCATGATCGAGATTCAGCATTTTAGAAACTTTTTCAACTTCTGAGTCACTTTTCAGTGCGTTCCATGCAGAAGAAAGAGACAGCACTTTTGCCTAATTTATTTGTAACCTTAGGGACTGATAATAGCGTACAGTGCGACCGTAGACAATAAGCACACATTCAGAGCCTGTGATGATGTTGCATATTTAAAAAATGTAGGAAACCTGCGTGTCTCTGAAATGCAAAACAAAAACATCTACCGGTTAGAATACAAATCAGATCTATTTCTGTAAGGTATTGTTTTGTTTTTCTGGGTCTTTGACAGCTCATTGGACTGGGTCTGTCTTGTGATTCTATCAGTGACTTCAGAAAACCTTTTATCTTGCAGAGCTGCCACCAGTGTTAAACAGATACACCGCACTTTGCATGAGAATGAGATTCAAAGCAGTAATGACATGCAGCACACTTGAGATTAAACAGTGTTTGCTTGTTTGTGTGCATGGGCCTTCCTCACGGTATTACCCTCTGTATCATGTCTTAATTTTATATTTATATAGCCTATCTGTGCAGTATGTTGCATCATACATATCAGTGAGTTGTTTCATGATAATATAGCTGCACATAAACCAGTCAGCTATCCTAAAACAGACATCTTCCACAAGTGTAGGCATCTGTTTTTTATTATTATTAGACACAATTTCACTGCTTCTTCATGCACTCCTCAGATGGTACATTTCATTTCATAAAATTGCCTCCTCATAAAACATAATATCATAACATCAATTCTGAGTGAAATAACTGCTGCTGATAGTAAAATTATAAGAAAGAAGATGTTAGGAAGGCACAGCAAAAACATATTCTGTTTTATGTTAAATTTATCATCACAGTAATGTTAAACAATCATACATGCTAAGAAAATATGAAAATAAAGCAGAAACATACAAGAAAACACAGTTTTTATGATGGCTAAGCTGTCATCCATGATGGAGAATGACTCCCACCCCATGCAGGACACCATCTCAGCACTGGAGAGCTCCTTCAGCGACAGGCTTCTCCACCCAAAGTGTGTGAAGGAGCGCTATCGCGGGTCCTTCCTTCCTTCCTGCAACTGTCAGACTCCACAACCAGCACTGCTCCCAGTAGACCACTTACACACCAAAAAACTGACAATAACCTGATATTTTCAGTTTGAATTTCATTCATTCATTTCATTCTTTTTTTTTTCCTTTTTTTTTTAATTTATTCATTTGCACATATATAAAACTTCACAAAATCCAGTCAATGAAAAAAAAACAACAAGAAATGTGTCAGGAGAGGTCAAGAAGCCACAGGCTTATACAAAGGACCCACCCACCAACCCCAGGAGAAAAAAAAACAATAACAAAAAAGGAAGAAGGATCTAAACTAACATAATTTTAAAAATACAACAAAGGTTAAACAACAAGAAATACACAAAATGTGCAGAAAAATCTAACCAAACAGTCCAATAAAAACAATGAAATACATACAAAAAACAGTACAGAAGAAAAGAAAATGTATCTAAACATATCAAAAGATAATTAGACATCATTGATTAAATGTGATGATAATTTCCTTTTAAATGTTCTAAGGATAACGAGCTCTTGATAACATGTATTTTGGTGTTCCATATTTGTACACCACGATATCTGATGGAGTACTGGCCATGTTTTGTTTAGTAAAAAGGCAGGGGAAGATGATTAACCTGTCTAGTATTATGTGAATGAATTTGAGAATTAGATTTAAAGAAGTTGCTAAACGATGATGGTAAAGAAGAAGGCAAGAACTAATATTTATATATAAACACACATATCTGATGAATTCTCACTGTGCAATATAATTTTCCACTTGTGCAATTTTGCTAATAGTCTGTTTATTGTCAATACTGTATCTACTGCTCCTATTTTTATACTTCCTTCTATTTAAATGGTTCATATTTTGTTTCACTTTGTTTAGCTCTTTTTTTTACTGTGTTAGCTGATGCATCTTGTTTTCTGTACACTGCAAATTTCCCCACTGCGGGACTAATAAAGGAATATCTTATCTTATCTTATCTTTACATTTTTACATAAAACATTAACTGTTTGAGCATGTTCTAGAATCAGTGCTTGCTTTCCATGCTGTAACCATAGCAACAGCACTTGAGCTTAACGGCAGTTAGTTAGTGAGTTTAGCTAACTAGCTTGACAATAACGCTAAATTAAACTCACTACAAAAGAAAAAATAAACTGGAAACAAAAATGGATGGAGACTGGATAGTTTGGGGTTTGGTAAGTAACGTTATATAATACTGTAACGTTAGCTAACTGTGTGAAATGAAGCAATTAAACGCCAGACAGGAGTTTATGTGACAAGGCGGCCATTTTTGTTTGCAAGTGTCAAAAGCTAACACAATACATACACACTAAATAAGATTCAGAAGCCGAATTGTAGTGTATATATAGCATACAGTCAGATACAAAGGTAGGCTAACGTTATGGGTTTCATGTTGCAAGATACCGGTAGATTAAAAGCAGTATTAACTCTAGCTGACGTTTTGTTTTGTTAGCATTCAGTTAGCTCAGGGGTCTGCAACCTGCGGCTCTTTAGCTCCTCTCCAGTGGCTCCCTGTGGCTTTATAAAAATGGAAATGAATAACTGTTTTGTTTACTTTTTTCATTTTTATTTATCATTGTTGTAGGTCTAATGTACGATGGTACGACAGAGTATTAGGGCCACATTGAGGGAAAATAAATAAATCTGAGATTTAGAGAATAAAGTCATAGTATTATAAAGTAGTAATTTTACATGTTATTTTCTTTCTTTCTCATAAAGTTATGACTTTATTCTCGTAATATTACGCTTTTATTCTCGTAAAGTTATGACTTTATTCTCGTAAAGTTATGACTTTATTCTCGTAATATTACGACTTTATTCTCGTAATATTACGACTTTATTCTCGTAATGTTAAGACTTTATTCTCGTAATATTACGACTTTATTCTCGTTAAGTTATGACTTTATTCTCGTAATATTACGCCTTTATTCTCGTTAAGTTATGACTTTATTCTTGTAATATTAAGACTTTTTTCTCGTTAACATTATGACTTTATTCTCGTAATATTACGACTTTATTCTCATAAAGTTATGACTTTATTCTCGTTATATAACGACTTTTTTTCTCTGAAAGTTATGACTTTATTCTTGTAATATTACGACTTTATTCTCGTAAAGTTACATTACGACTTTTTTTCTCGTAAAGTTATGACTTTATTCTCGTAATATTGCGACTTTATTCTCTTAATATTATGACTTTATTCTCGTAATATTACGCCTTTATTCTCATAAAGTTATGACGTTATTCACGTAATATTACAACTTTTTTTCTCGTAAAGTTATGACTTTATTCTTGTAATATTACGCCTTTTTTCTCATTAAATTACGACTTTATTCTGGAAATCTCAGATGTATTTCCCCTCAATGTGGCCCTAATACTCCGTAGTACATTTGCACTTTGGCTCTTAGTGCATTACACTTATATATCATAATACTTAGACTATAAACTGTGTTACCTTCATCACAATGATCAAATGTTTTGCGGCTCCAGACAGATTTTTTGTTTGTTTTTTTGCCTAAAATGGCTCTTTTGATAATAAAGGTTGCTGACCCCTGAGTTGGCATAACATTAGCTAGCTTATCTTTGTCCGGATGATTGTGTAGTTGGCATTTGGCTTGTAGATCTTAATGTAATATACCTATCCGTTTGTAAATTGGAAAATAGGCCTCCAAAGATTAATTATATATTGTGAACTGCTGTGATCACAGCAATGACCATAATGTGCTGTCAAAGTCCTCCTAATTCTAAGGATCAATATCATAAGCAGCGGATGAAATTAGCACCTGCCACCTGCCAAATACAGGGTAAATGTTGGCTGTGGCTGGTACAAATTTCAGGTCACCTGCCATCATGGCAGATAGGTTAGGTTATATTAAGAAATATATATATTTTTTTAAGTAATTCCTAAATTAAAAATAGTCAGGGATTAAGGTTACATGATCCATATGTCTACTGTCTGTTACCACTGACTCAGTGTTTACTAGGGGTGGAAGAAAATATCGAAAAATATTGAGTATTGCAATACATTGCAAATCGATTCTAAAAAATCTTGTATTGATTTCTAATTAATAATTTATATGCAAAGATTAACTCAGTAAATGCAAATGCACGTCCTACTATTCTGATTGCATTAAAAAAAGTAAGATTTTTTTTTTACTCAGATTTTATGCATATGGCGGTGTGTTCTTTATACTATCACAATTTTCCTAAAATTTGATTTTAAAAATCACAACATATTGCCTTGCTTACAGTATCGCAATATATTGAATCTTTACCCCTGTATCATGATACATATCGTATTGCCAGATTATTGCCGATACACAGTCCTAGTATTACGATTCTAAAGCGTTCTACATAGATTTCAGAAGTGGCAGACAGAAAAATTGTGTGTTCAGTGACCTGCCACAGTGACACGTGAGGAAAAAACTTGATTTCAGACCCTGATCATAAGCTAACTTCAATTTTGTATTATATCGTCCCTTTGCCTCTGTCAGCTTCTCATTATATGGGTATTTGTCTTTCACACATACTTTATATATTTCTGATGATGAAGGATTGACAGAGGACAGATGACTAGACCGGTGACAGATAATGATCTACCGTATAGCTCCGTGCGCTACCCTCTCCAAAAATGGCTGCACAATCCCCATTCCCTATGTGCTATGTAGGCTATCGCCACCGCTGGAAAATGAGCATGAAAAGTAATTTAGCATTCATAAAGCCTTTTGAAATGGAGAGAGTTAGATAAAGTCTGTCTCTGTCTCATCTCCATCTTTTTCCCTGCCCTCAGTTCCCCTCTGTTATTAGCTTTTAGCCCTCGTCTTCCTCTGCTGCTTTTACACATTTTCTCTCCATCTCCATCTGTCTCTAACCTCATCTCTTTTTTGGCTTCATCCCTCTGGATCCTGCTGTCCCTCCACATATTATCTATGTGTCACTCTGTGTAGTCCCCAATTTTCTTCTGCTTTTGAATAATCTCTCCTGCTTCCTCTTTTCTTTCCTACTGAAACCCTCCGTCTACTCCAACCTGAACCTCCAATATTTAATTTTTCATGAGTGCAATTTTAAAGTAGCCCACTCGTACTCAACTCTAGGACTTCCATTTTCTGCAAGTTAATAGCCGACTTAACTACAACCCAGAGGGAAATGCTGTTCATAATTTTAATTTTAATTTTTTCAAAATGAAGTTTATTCAAGTGTGCTATAGTATTAGTATACTTCTTTTAAACTTAAAGTAACAGAGTATACTTTCAGTTTACTTTTTTGGTATTTATCAGAGATATACTTTAAAAATAAAAGTATATATAAGTATACTTGGCTTATACTGACAAGTATACAGAAAAGTCTACATATACTTGGCTCATACTGACAAGTATACAGAAAAGTATACTTGGCTTATACTGACAAGTATACAAAAAAGTTTACGTATACTTGGCTTATACTGACAAGTATACAGAAAGTCTGCGTATACTTGGCTTATACTGACAAGTATAATGAAAAGTCTAAGTATACTTGGCTCATACTGACAAGTATACATAAAAGTCTAAGTATAGTTGGCTTATAGACCTACTTGTACTTAATCTTTTGATGATATATACTTAAGAAAAGTATAAATAAAAAAGTATTTCTCCCTTATAGACCTACAGAAAGGTATACTTGCCTTGTAGTTGTGCTTACTTTTTTGATAGAGTAGCCTATTAAAGTGTGTGATAAAATCCATGATCACTTTATAAAATCTAAAGATTAAATTACCCAACAAAGAAGTTTAAATTAGCTCTACTTCAACCAGCTAAAACATTAACATACTGTTTACACAATAATGTATCAGTAATAACAACACTGACAAGGGACATTTTTCTGCATAATGAGTATTTTTACTTTTGATATTTAGGTATGTTTTACTGATTACACTTCTGAGATGTTGAATGCAGGACTTTGACTCGTATTAGAGTATTTTTACATTGTGGTTTTGCTGCTTTAAGTTAAGTAATGTGTCAAAAATACTCCTTCCACCGCTGCCATCCTCCCACACTGACTATATTTTGACTGTATGACTATATTTTTTTCCCATTCTGTTTTCCTTCTTCTCTGTCTGTCTCCCCCTCCATCTTTCTCTCACTTTGTCTTTCTGTCTGTCTCTCAGTAGCAGTTAGCTAACAGTGTCTTCCTCCACACCACAGCCGGATACATCTACTCTGACTAGATATCTATTTAGCCCATCAGCCTGCCAGGCAAGGAAGAAAATGGGGATCTATACTTTCGCTGGAAAAGAGAGAGATGCATAGATCTTTAGATCAGAGCACAGCCTTAAAACGTAGACAGAAAGACAGAGATAGCAAGTGCTTAAAGTATCTTTTATTTAAAGTACAGAGATATAATTTAGAAAATCTGATTTCAAAAGTTGCACGTGTCTAGCACTTTGTGCACCTTATTTTCAGACCGCAGAGGTCGCATACTTTTTAAACGATCTACCACACACTACATTGCCTCCTCAAAAACATGCTCAGCTAGAGTTTTTCTTTGCCTGGAGGCTCCGTACCAAAACACAAACACTGAGCTCTTGTTTTGTCTGTTCTGGCAGTTTTAATGCCGTCAACCCATGAGTGTGTATCAGCTTCTGTAACCAGGCACACTGACAAGAAGCTCACACTTGATTTTAAGCACCTCCCAGGGGAGACCCACTATTGCCTCTATTCACTTTAATGCACTTGTCAAAGGGCTGTGAATCTGGAGGCATTTCTAAGTTATGATTCAAATACTTCTTTGGCTGACTGTGAAATACAGAGCTCATGGTTTGTGTCTATGACCTGTGCTCTCACATCTTACTTTCCCTCAGTTTATCCTTTTTTTCTCTTCTTATTTTTGCCCTCCGCACACTCACGCACAAACACTTTCAGACAGCGAATGTTAATCTTTAGTCTTTTGTTGTAACACAATTTATTGAAGGAGAAAAATGGATTGTTGAAACTGAAGATCATATTGCAAAGTGGAGCAAAGAGCAAAGCGTCAATTGTTGACTGCTATTTCTTTATTTGCAGGCTTGTGGTCATTTTACAGTTTTTATTGTGTTGTACCCCCCTCTGCATTGTTGGAAAAATTAGTATTTAAAGTAGTATTTTGGAGTATAAATTAAAGGCTGAGGATCCTCTGCAATAGTGTAGATTCTGTGCTTGAGGGAGTACTCCAGTCACATGGTAAGCCCTGTGTGTTATCCTTTTCCCCATCAAGGACAGGCTTTTATCAGTGCTGAAGCCCAAAGCATACTGGGAGATGTAGTTTGTACAGTAAGCTCTGAGCTACAGCATGAGTTAATGAAGTGCGAAGACCAGCTGTAGCTGTGTGACATGCAGTCTCGTGTGTCCCCACGGTGCTGGGCTTTTCTTTTCTAATCACTGGGATGTGCTCGGCCGACTGCCTCGAGTGCCAAAGGTCAGCTGGACGCGCTGACCTCTGTGCCGTAAGGCAAATTAAAAAGAAAAAAAACAGTCCAGCTTTTGCTGACAGTGCTTGAACTATCTTTAAAGCAGCCACAGCTGTTGATGACAGTCAGTCAGCATGGTCTTTCTGCTAGATTTTTCACTGCGGTTACTGCTGACTGAGGGTGATGAGTCACTTATATTTTGTCCAGCGTCAAGCAGCCGTCATCAATACAGTTCTAAAAGTTGCTACCCTTTTGAACAATTTGGACATTTTTGCTTCCAATATGATGACAGATATTTCACTGGGAACAATTCTGAGAGTGTCTGTGTTTTCTGGTATTTCTCTTATTTTTAAAAGGCTGTCCATTGTCTCCCAATAGAGTGGTGCAGGGATGACGTATTTTTGTAGGCCAACCAGGAAGTTAGAATCGCACGGGTTCCCTCGAAAAGCCAATGGGATTTTTCCTCTGTGGCAAACAAACGTTTATGATACTGACGCGATTTCTTCCCTAAGATAATCTTCACAAATGAACAACACTTTTATGATTTTTGAAGCGTAAATGCAGTCGCCAGAAGTAACAAGCTACCATCAGGCTATAAACGAACTACACAACGGTCACATGAGCGAGAGTATACCAGGGCTGTCCCAAATACCATTTTTTGGGCTTCGAAGCTTCGGCGAGAAATATTCAAAAGTATTTGAAGCTTCGTGGCGTGGCGTGGCGTGGCGCGGCAGGCTGACATATTCTGCTGTCTTTCTCCATCTCCCCCGTTCCAGTGCTCTAACCCCAACAAACAGCGATATCCGTCTGAGAATAACAAATAATAATCAATTTTGAATATGAATAATGAATAATGTTGTGGGATTATTGCTTATTTCATGGTCTATTTGGGGATTTATACATTATTATTACATACTTATATTTACATTTTTTTTTAATTAAAAAACGAAGCATTCGAATAGTGATTTGGACGTTGATTACAATGGCGACGGTCGAAGCTTCGAAGTATTTGGGTCAGCCCTAGAGTATACACTAGAGGGCTGTCAAGGTGGACGTGTCGGCGTGATGATGTTTTATAGTCTCATTTAGCCACTTGTTACTAACCGCTTTTTTAAGACACATAAAGGCTTCAAAATTCATGAGTGGGGTATTTACTGATGTTTTTTCCCATTCAAAAAACCCATTGACTTCCAAAAGAGGGAACCCTAAGTGCTATAATGCTAACTCATTTCCGTGTTTTAGGACTCATTTCCGCGCCACTCTTTTACTTTCAAATAGTCAGTCTATTCTCTGAAAGTCAGCTTCAGAGCCTCCTTGTTGCTTACCCACACCCGTTTGTGAAGTGGCCACATTGTTCTGTTTCCCTCTCACCTCTGTCAAAAGCAATAGCTTCTCCTCCTGTCTCCTAAACATGGTTAAGGCTATTATGTGCCAAGTGCCCCATTTGGAGAACTGCGCTCTCATTATGCGCCGAATGGATTCCCCACCATCATCGGCGATAGCAATTCACGCTTTCCGCGATTGGATTTTCTCCATAAAAAGTGGAATGAATAAGCATGACATTCAAAAATAAAAGCAGATGATGGCCAGAGTACCGCACCCCTGAGACCTGAAGCACTGATGGCATTTGAAGAGGGATGAAGTCAAGCGAAGGCCAAGTCATGTATGAGATTATCAGACGTTATTGTTGGTAATAAGTTTCCCCCTCACTGACCACACTCCTATCTCTGTCATTTTGTATTATTACTGCATGGCCATTTAAAAGGTTTATCACTGTCTATAAGGAGGCTGTCAAGAATAGATAACCAGCGGCATTACCATATCTGTTTCACTTGAGTTGCCTACCGTACTGAATCATCGGCGGTCAGAGCACGAGAGAGGGTGTTGACATTTATATTGTCTGTTTCTGCTAAATCTTGGCACGACAATGCCCGTCTGATTACCATTTATTTTCACAGCACTCCACCTCATGACCATCTGCTTATCAAGTTATTCATTTATGCAGCGTCTCTGATGTGCTTTTGGTGTTTTTGTATATTTATCAACATAAGCTTGAAATTAAAGAGGCTATAATGTGTGAGTGTGTGTGTGTACTGTACATACATATTTCTTTGTGACTGTGTATGTATTCTTACCAAGATATTTTTGCACTTTTTCGCTTGCAGGGCATTATTGACAAGCCTTCGATACCGGAGTACAAGGTGGCAGCGGTGCAGAAGTCGCGCTTCATTCTGCTCCACTACAGCGTGTCCAAAGCCCTGTGGGACTGGCTCATCCTGCTGGCCACCTTCTACGTGGCTGTCACCGTGCCCTACAACGTCAGCTTCACGCCATACGATGACACTGTCACAGCTGCGCGCTCCACCATTGTCAGCGACATCGTAGTGGAAATGCTCTTTATTATAGGTGAGTGTTGAAAAGGAGACAGCGCTTCCTGATTTTTACCTGAAGTTCTTGTGTCACCACCATCAAGCCAATCCACTGTGCACTTATTTCTAAGGTCACGTTTAGTCAAATCAACTCTCAAAATCTGAATCATAATAATATTTTATTTTTTTATGTGGTGACATCCAACATTTTCATTTTTCATCCAACATCTGTCCATTTTCTTGCCACACTCACTACCTATGGCAACAAGAGCCACCGAGGCATCCTTTTCCCCTGAAAGCACCTCCAGTTCCAGGCAACCTGCTGGGTTTTGAAGTCCCTTCAGGATGTCCTGGGTCTCTCCCAGGGACTCCGCCCAGTTGGTAATGCTTGGTTAACCTCCAAAGGGAATTACCCAAGGGATGAATTGAGGTGACTGAACCTCAACGTGCTCCACTTAAGAGTAGATGAACTGTTCATTTGCAGTTCATGTCCGAGTCCATGCTCAAGAGAAACTTTTTTTCTGCTTGTTTCTGCAAGCTCAATTACTTTTTCACCATCCATACTTTGTTTGTTTATTGTAATCTGATTTTTGAAGTCTTGTAATTGATAGATTGCATTTTAAAAAATTCAAACAATCTCGTATAGCAAAAAAATCGAACAAAAAAATACCAAAAAATCATGCATGCTAGCCAAAAACATGGGAATATGGTATATTGGACGGGAGGTGTCCACCTTTTTTAATTTCGAAGGTTTATGCAGTTAACCCTGGTCTGCACATTGCTGTGTGTGCTTTCTGAAATTTGAACATCTTTATTTAATTTTGCCAAATATCATTATCATCATCTTACCTTCTTTTAGTTTCCCATAACTGAGATTCGTATTGAGCGATGAGCCAACATCTCTGCAAATATCGTCAGCTTGGATGACAGATGAGGTTTTATACATCAGACCACACACACACACACACACCCAGAGGTCTGCTTGTTATTGTGCTCGCCACATTCTGACACAGAGATGAAGATGATCTGTCTGGCAAACTCGCTGATTCATATGGACGCCTTAAAACAATGACAGATTCCAGCTGCATGCCTATTCCATTTCTTCTATTTTCATTGTTATCATTTTAGATTTACATGACTAAAATTGGTGCACTCTATACTTTCAAAAGTGTGAATAACAAACATCATGGTGTGGTCTAAAGTATATATCATATACACCACTGGGATTGCATTCCTCACTGTATACAATCTGTTTCATTTCATCAGTCAAACACACACACATTTGTGACCTCCGGTTTAATGAATATGACCATACCGTCTTTTAAGTCACTGAGGAAAAAATGACCTTCAACTTTTGTATTTTCAGACATTATCCTGAACTTCCGCACCACCTATGTGAGCCAGTCAGGGCAGGTGGTGTATGAGGCGCGCTCCATTTGCATTCATTACGCCACCACCTGGTTCTTTGTGGACCTGGTGGCTGCCCTGCCCTTTGACCTGCTGTATGCCTTCAACATCACAGTGGTGAGTGCAAATAATATGTCGAGCCGTCTCTTTTTTGCTGCCCTCTGTGACTGCTGACACAAGCAGCAAATGGATTACTTATGATAAATACCAATTTCCCCTGAAATGTTTAGCCTACCTTGCATTTCACAAGGCTGCTATTGCTGCGGCTGAGTTCTCCCTAAATAGGGAATTTTACACAAGATAAGCACATTTGTTTGAGCAAAACAAGTCGCTGCTTGTCCAAGCTGTGATATTCAGCTGTGTGTATGTACAGTCAACGTGTGTTTCCAGACATAACAAGACAATTTATTTTACATTTCTTCTTTCCTTTTCATTCTTCAGACCTCCTTGGTCCACCTACTTAAAACGGTACGCCTGCTGCGCCTCCTTCGCCTGCTTCAGAAGCTGGACCGCTACTCCCAGTACAGCGCCATGGTGCTAACCTTGCTAATGTCTGTGTTTGCCCTTCTGGCACACTGGATGGCCTGCATCTGGTACATGATTGGACGCAAAGAGATAGAGACCAATGAGACCTGGGACATCGGTGAGTCTGATTGAGGCCTCGCGGAAGAGGAAGCTGTTGAAGTATGAAGGTCAGGTTTGGTGTTTCATCCAGCGAGGTTGGGAAAATAATATATCCTTTCTCTGTAAAGGATAAATTAAATGATAGTTCCAATGGATTTTTACCACATCTATTCATTGTCCTCACTACCTTCTACAGGAAAAAAATCTAATATACCATATTCCAAGTGCTCATTTAATAACTTAAAGGTCCAGTGTGTAGGATCTGGCGGTATCTAGCAGTGAGGTGAGGAGATTGCAACCAACTGAAGCCTTTCCCGTGTGCCAAGCGTGTTGTAGAGCTACGGTGGCGGACGCGAAAACGCGAACAGCCCTCTCTAGAGCCATTTGGAGCAGAGCCAGTGCGTAGTGTGTATGTGGGAAATGAGTGGTGAAGCGCGCGAGAGAGAGCAGCGGCGACGGGAGCGAGTAACGTTATCGACTTCGGCCCAAGCAGGAAAACTTAAAAGTGTTTGGTTCGTCCGTTCTGGGCTACTGTAGAAACATGGCGGACTCCGTGGAGAGGACCAGCTCCATATGTAGATTTTAAACGTCTCATTCTAATGTAATGAAAGCAGCTATTCTTATTTTCAGGTGATTATACACTAAAGAAAACATACTTAATAATATTATATAATCTATTTCTGCCAATAGATCACCCTAAATGTTACACACTGGTCATTTAAATGCAGTCCTGACTATCCAGACTTGTTTCAGTTACCATAGGTACTACAGTATGTAAGTCAGTTTGTTTTCTCTGTTTAAATAGGCATAAAAATCCAACAAATAAGACCACAGACTAGATTTTGCTTGTTGTGTCCCCACTCAGCTATAAATAGTCTTGGCTCACCTATTGGGGCGTCTAGCTCTGCTCAGTGGTGAGATGGTGGCGAGCACCACACTGTGACGCTCTAATGAGGACCGTCTGAAGCCAGATCAAAAGCTGGTATAAAAAAAAACGACTGGTAGGAAGCAGCACAGTAATGTCTTGTTTGTTTCACCGTTTGAAAGTGATTCAACATGGAGACCAAAGAAAACCAATAATGAAAAACTGACAGGCTTCTTCAGTCTGTAAATTATCTGAGAAATATCTGAGCACTTGTCTTATTTTTTTTACACAATTGCCTGCTTCAGATCAAAGAACATAACCATGTTTAGGTTTTCATTACTGCCAAAATAACTGCAAACAAGTTTAATTCTACAGTTTAACAGCCATGTATTATTTTGTTTGCCCCAGGCATAAACATTGTTTTTCATGCACTGGTCAATTTTGAGATTTTGGGCTATTTTGCCTCCATAACATGTCTTCTTTTAGACTAGTGGATAGAAAACATCAAAAAAAAATTATTTTACTGCACTTTGTCTGTTTGCGTCTGTAGATTTCTCCCAAATATTCTGAAGGTTTTTACAGAGGGGTTTGTTCATATATCAACATTTTATCCCTAAAAACATGGCAAAAAATGTTTTTTTTTTTTATGGCTGTTGACAATATTTTCTGATTTATGGTGTGATAAAAAGAGATATCCAAAATTCCCTCTGCAAAAACATTTGAGTCTAATATTGTCAACAAAATGAAACAACAATTTTGAACCTGGCTAAAATGTTCAGATTTCTGTTGTGGATAGTTATGCAAATTAGCACATATTTGATAAGATAACACATCATTTGCATATTTAAACATGAAATGTCAGAACACTTGTAATACAAAAAAGAATTGCCTTAATGTAAGTAATCAACTGGGGACGTTTCATGGTGATATCTATTAGTCAATTTTTTTACCCTATTCACCTGGGGTGCCTCCCTTTAAACAACCATAAACAGCAACACACATACTGTGATATACTGTAGGCTACAGCAAAATTAAACATCTGGCCCAGACTGCTGTGCAATGTGTGTGTGTGTGTGTGTGTGTGTGTGTGTGTGTGTGTGTGTGTGTGTGTGTTTGTTTCTATTTCTGTGTGTATATGTGATTTTGCATACATTTGTGGCACTATATTCTGTCTATAGGGAGGTTAGGTCATACCTGCTAATTAACACTTGGCCTTATTTATCCCTGGAGGAGCCAATCTAATTCTCCCGCACCGACATGCCAACCTCCTGACACTGCTGAAAATCTCTCTCTGACACACACAAACCCAAACATACACTTCTGTCTCTCTAAGACCAGGTATTGCAGCACAATCCTGCCACTACCGTCTGTCTCAGAGCTGACAGAAGACACACAGACGTAACAATAACCATAACCTTTGGACATTGTTCGCTCATGCTCTACCTCCTCATTCAAGGGTGGCTTCATGAGCTGGGCAAACGTCTGGAGACGCCTTACATCAACAGCACGGTGGGCGGCCCGACAGTGCGCAGCTCCTACATCGCTGCCCTTTACTTTACCCTCAGCAGCCTGACCAGTGTGGGCTTCGGCAATGTCTGTGCCAACACCGATGCTGAGAAGATCTTCTCCATCTGCACCATGCTCATCGGCGGTATGTCTGACACCAGGGTACACTCTCCCTCTGGCGTCCTGGCATAACAGTGCCTCTGTTTGGCACGCCAGTGCAAGAGATTCAGCAGGAAGTGGGTTGGATGGTTTGGCTGGCCTTTAAAACGCAGCTTGTTGCCATCTTTATATACTAATAAACAGATTATTTCAGCTGAGGTGGCAATTATTGGTGCAACAATACAGGAAATAATGATTTTTTTTTTTTCCCAGACTGCTTGTCAGAACAGTGATGTAAACGAAAATTACTGTTCCCCTTGTGTGGATCAATAAGCAAATAAACAGTAACAAGTATAGATGAATGGGTAGTGATCCATATAAAATTAGATTTTAAAGCAGGAAACATGTTGGGAAGGAATGAAAAGTAAAAGTCACCTTAAAAAGTTAATTAAATGTTGTTGCTATTTAACTAGGGTTGTCAATCGATTAAAATATGTAATTGCATGATTGTCCGTGATTAATTCCAAATAAATCACACATTTTTTTATCTGTTCAGAATGTATCTTAAAGGGAGATTTGTCAAGTATTGAATACTCTTATCAACATGAGAGCAAATAAGATTGCTTTATGCAAATGTATATATATATTTATTATTGGAAATCAATTAACAACACAAAACAATGACAAATACTGTCCAGAAACCCTCACAGGTACCGCATTTACCATAAAAAATATGCTCAAATCCTAACATGGCAAACTCAAGCCCAACTGCCCAATTGCGTTAAAGAAATTAGAGGCGTTAAAACTATTTTGCGTTAACCCGTTATTATCGTGTTAACATTGACAGCCCTATATTTAACACATTCAAATTGTAATGAGCAAAAAGAAACTTTTCAGATTAAAAATTTCAGATTATTTTTACCTAGCAATACAATAATATTCAGCCTTTATATTATCGTTTCATGCTGTTTGTTTCCATCTCTCACACAGCGCTGATGCACGCCTTAGTCTTCGGTAATGTGACGGCCATCATCCAGCGCATGTACTCGAGGCGCTCTCTCTACCACACGCGCATGAAGGACCTGAAGGACTTCATCCGTGTCCACCGTCTGCCCCAGCAGATCAAACAGCGCATGCTGGAGTACTTCCAGACCACATGGTCTGTCAACAACGGTATAGATGCCAACGAGGTAGGAGTCCCTCTCGTTGTTGTCATGTAATACTTTTGTACAAGGCGCTGTCTGGCCTCAAGAAACTTCAGGGTGATGTTTAGATGGCATTTGAGCACTGCATCTGTTCCACAATCCGTTCACAACCCTTCGCAGCTGTAATTGTTTATGATCTTTCACAACACCGCCTGTACACCAGCAAATTGACATCCTATTGAAATTCAAAAGAGGGCAACTGGTGGCAACACAGTCCGTTCCCTAATTACCAATGGGTGTCACACCTCATTACATCTGTCACACATCCCCAGCTCCTGCACGACTTCCCTGATGAGCTGCGTGCCGACATCGCCATGCATCTGAATAAGGACATCCTCCAGCTGCCGGTCTTTAAGGGGGCCAGCCGCGGCTGCCTGCGCTCGCTCTCCCTCCACATAAAAACCTCCTTCTGCGTCCCCGGGGAGTACCTCATCCGTCAGGGCGACGCGCTGCATGCCAACTACTTTGTCTGCTCCGGGTCCCTTGAGGTGCTGAAAGACAGCATGGTGCTGGCGATATTAGGTTTGTATTGTGGTTTTTAGCATCATGTGTAATGTAGTGGAGCGAGACGGTTGAATATTTCTTGTTTTGATTTTAGGAAAAGGGGACCTGATTGGGTCTGACCTGCCTGTAGCAGACCAGGTGATCAAGACCAATGCTGACGTGAAGGCGCTGACCTACTGTGACCTCCAATATATCAATGTGCGTGGCCTGAAAGAGGTGCTGGAGCTCTACCCCGAGTACGCCAGTGTGTTCACCTCCGACATCCACAACAACCTCACCTACAACCTGCGCGAGGGCAGCCAGGACGAGGTACTAAATACACACTCAAACACAGAAAACTGGTGTTGATTAAAGGGACTGTTTGTAACTTCTTACACGTATAAATCTACCGGGTCGGGATCCCTCTGCCTGCTTGCCTTCACTCACACACCGCACGCGTTCTCGCTGTCTCGCTCCACCTCTAGACGTGCATGCGCGCTCACTACACACTGCAGAAGACTTAGTAGCTCTGAGAATATCTAGTGAATGTACAGTGGACGTTTGTGCAGAAATAAATGCTGCAGCTCCTCCAGACCGACAGAGGTTTTCCATGTCTTGCGAATTGACGGGGCTCTGCAGCAAGAAACATTATCGTCTCTGACCGGGTGCCGGTGT
Organism: Adelosebastes latens; assembly: GCA_916700685.1. NCBI lineage: Eukaryota > Metazoa > Chordata > Actinopteri > Perciformes > Sebastidae > Adelosebastes > Adelosebastes latens. The sequence goes on from CAKAKR010063072.1 coordinate 201,839, forward strand.
CTCCCTGCGGGCGCAGTCGGAGACGATAACGTTTCTCTTCCTGCTTCAGCCCTGGAGGCTGAGGCAGGAAAAGCCAACACTAGGATCAGCAGTGATTCATGGAGAGACCTTCGTCTGGTCAGCTAACATTACTGCCAAGCAGGTGAAATATAGAGTGATATTGTGGTTTTAGCTGACGTGTGTCGCCTCACTGTTTTGAGCGATGCTCGTTCATGTCTATTTAGAGCGAGCAACCACGAGCCCGACGCTGACTTTCATTGACTTAACGGCCACAGGTGTCGCTGTTAACAAGCATTTCTGAAAGTTACAAACAGTCCCTTTAAATGTGTCATTAGGGCTCCTTTTCTCACAATTGAAAGCCTGTCTATACAAACTCAAATACAAATTCTTAACTCTCAAAACTTTAATCCAGTATGCTTAAACCTGGAAGAAACAATTTGTTTTCCACTTCTACAATGGGTTTCAGCCTGTATGATAGTTAAACGTTGGTGCAAAAGACTCCCCATTACATAGAATAGAGCTTACAACATACCAGACAACACATTTGTTCCCCCCTAAGGTGCCTTTGTCACTCTCCTTGACACTTGTTCTACCAAAGGGCCGTCGGTGGCTTGATTGTCACACCAGTTACCATGCGTGGGTGCCACTGTCAGGCCGCCGTATCGCTTCCCTGTCGCCACCCTCTAAAGCGCAGCAGGATGACATTACACCCAGACACTGACCTCCTCTCCGTGCTGCCTGTTACCCCTCACAGTTACTTAAGAAAGCATTACGTGAGGCAAGACAATCCTCCATCTGCGGAGAAAAAGCACCGGTTGTTGTTACACATGTAGCATGTTTTCAGGCGTTGTTATGCAATCTGTGTAAAGATTAGGGCGTTAGCGCAAATTTGTTTTGATGCCACTAATTTCTTTAACACATTAACGCAATCAATCTTTCGAAGGTTGTAGCGGGCTCAGTTTTAAAGCTAGAGTGAAGATACTGGTATCCTGTGAAACTATAAAACCTAAAGAATCCATTGGTACCAACCGTCATACTATCTTCTCACCAAGCAGGTTAAATAACGCTCCAAACCTGCACTAAATTTTAGCGAGGAAAAACTGGCATGGCCATTTTGCAAGGGGTCCCTTGGCCTCTGACCTCACGATATGTGAATGAAAATGGGTTCTATTGGTACCCACAAGACTCCCCGTTACATACATGCCCACTTTATGATAATCACATGCAGTTTGGGGCAAGTCATAGTCAAGTCAGCACACTGACACACTGACAGCTGTTGTTGCCTGTTGGGCTTCAGTTTGACATGTTATGATTTGAGCATATTTTTTTATGCTAAATGCAGTACCTGTGAGGGTTTCTGGACAATATTTGTCATTGTTTTGTGTTGTTAATTGATTTCCAGTAATAAATATATACGTTAATTTGCATAAAGCAAACATATTTGCCCACTCTCATGTTGATAAGGGTATTAAATATCTAACAAATCTCCCTTTAAGGTACATTTTGGACAGATGTGCGATTAAGTTGAGATTAATCGTGATTAACTATTTTAATCGATTGACAACCCTAGTAAAGATGCATCTCGAAACCCAGAAGTTGAGTAGTTTCATTAATTATAGACACAAAGTTCAATAGCTGTGTAGCATGGCATTTTGTTAAACCGTTCGATCAAGACAAATTATTGCCAAGACGTCTTTGATGTGTGACTGACAAAACTGACAAATCTCCCCGAGGACTTTCACAATCTCATCCGTATTGTCAGTCTCAAGCATTTTGTACTTGCTTCAAGCGCTCCTCTTGGCTCCCACAGGCCTTTCCCATTGTTTGAAGGTTTCGTTGCTCATTAGTTTATTCATTTAATTTTTGTTTTTATTCGTTTGGTTCGAAATATGAAGAACGGGACATCTGTGCTGGCTGTGTTCATTACTGGATGTCTTTTCTGAGTGAATTAGCTTCAACTGTGTTGATGAGGGCTTCAAAAAGAGTTTCAATTCCATAAAGAGACATCATACAGATACAATTTGGCACCCTTACATAATATATATGACAGAAAAGTTCATCGCAAGACAAAGAATGTATGTTGTGTGTGTGTATAGAGGCCACATACGTACATACATTATTAGAGTTATCACAGTCTTTAATTGTGATTCAAGCAGGCTTCTCTGTGGCATTGCTGATCACAAGCACTAGCTCTCTGTCTCACACCATCTGCTCAGAGTTTATGCTCCAGCTCAAAGCCGGGGGCACTGCCGCCGCCGCCACCCCTGACAGGATGAAGGAGTGCTCAGCTACCTGGCCGAGCTGCCAGGTGCCATAACTCCTGACACAAACATATACAGTAGTACAGGTGTCATCCGCATCCTCTCGGTGGGTGGTCAGAGGTGAGAGTTGTTGTAGGATGGGAAGTCCTTTTACACTCGAGAGATACTTGAGAATTACATGCTGACTGTACAGCAATCAGTCAATAGTAGTGAAGTACTGCCAAAGAGACAGATTGCAGGAATGCCTATTACAGTATAAGGTATCCAAAAGGGACTACTTTATCTTGTCAAAAAGGGAAAACCCCAGACCGCCAGATGGAAAATTAGTTTTTTTTTTGTCAACTCCATAATTTAATTTCAACTTTTACTGCAGTGGTGTCACTTAACTTCTTTTCAATAGGTTTTGGTAGAGTTTTACAGCTTTTTTTTTTTACTTAGCAAACTGCAAACACAGACAAAAAGTTTTTTGTTTTTTACATTTTTTTTTGCATTGTAGTGTCGGACAAACCCTTTATGCTGCTTTCAACTAGATTTTTAAGCTCGCAGTTTAGCTGTGTCTTATCTGAAGCAACTCAATACTTTATACGTCAAATAAGTTGAAATTGTTTGATCACCCACTTTCTAATAATGCAAAAAAAACACTTAAATGCTATTATTTTCAAAGCAGCTATAATTGATATTTTATTATAACAATGTACCAAATGACAAGTGAAATAGGTCGCTCTTTATAGTGAGTTTCAGCTGATTGTTTCGCTGTCCGGCCGCAACTTTACTGTTTGGGTTCACTCTCACCGCTCTCACAGCCCTGTCTCCTAAAAGTCACGTTCCCATACATTGAAACTGTTTTGTCAATTACGTTTCGAGGGACATATACAAACATATTTTCTCTCAGATTACATTTGTTTTTGACGTCCGTGGAAGACGGTGTAAGGAGGAGGTCAGGGTGGATGAGTGGGTCAACACAGGACTTTCACCCGCTGTTTGTGTCCCGTGTGAAACCAAATGTCAACACTGACTTATCTTGATTTACGTCCATAATTTAAATAACGTAGCAAAGGTTCTTATTTTAAGCCAAACCATGATGTTTTTATTATGGCTGTCAATTGATTTAAAATATTGAATCGTGATTAATCGCAAATTAATTGCACATTTTTCATCTGTTCAAAATGTACCTTAAAAGGGTTAATGCATTAAAAAAAAATTGTGGCATTTAAACAAATTTGCGTTAATGTGTTATTATCGCGTTAACTTTGACAGCCCTAGTTTTTACTAAACCTAACCAAGTACTTTTGTCGCCGTTTTGTTTTGTTTCAATTTACAACGTTAAGCACATTTTTAAAACTGCGACCGTGATCCGAGGGGAAATACGTTTCCCTCGAAACGTAATTGAGAATGCACTTTAGTTGTATGGGAATGTAATTTTGTAAGGGACAGGGTTGCAGCCCTCATAGTGTTGTTTTCGGCCGCAGCAGGAAGCTGTTTCCAGCGAAAATAGCACAAAAAAACAATATACACCTGCTTTACCTGCTCATCACTGATGGGCAGACAGACACTAGCAATTTAAAAGGTAATGATATGTCAAAGTTGTGTTCACAGCTTGTTTTCGTTTCCCCCAAGTGGCCAAAAAAATCAGTTATTGCAGGTTTAAGGTCAGGTTGAATAATGTGGTATGCACTTAGTCAAAGACTGTCTTAAGGGAGTTGAGTTTTGAGAGATAAGGGATGACTGTGCCGTCCTGGGCAGAGTGGGAAGGTCAGTCCACCACCAGGGAGCCAGCACTGAGTCCAAATTTGTTGGACTATAATGGCCATGTCGCCACCGGGAGGGTTAAGTAGTGAGTAGTCATGGAGTGTGAAGAACATGCTGGCCGGTCAGGAGTTATAGGGATGCAACCCCCTTTGGTGCCTCACATGACAACAACAGTTTAAGTTGATAAAGGCAGCCTCTGGTAACCAGCGGTGGGAGTGAAAGGAGTCTGACAAGCTGGAGACATGTTCATGACATGTTGGATGGGATAAAAATACCGACCAGCAGTACAGAGAGGAGATGACAAAAAAATGTCACAACAACTTTCCCAGGTGACAGTGTCATTTCAAGTACATCCCGTCAGTACAATAGATCATATGCAGCTCTCTCTCTCTCTCTCTCTCTCTCTCTCTCTCTCTCTCTCTCTCTCTCTCTCTCTCTCTCTCTCTCTCTCTCTCTCAGATATATACGGATGAATTTACACTCACTCAGCTGTCAATGGTCTGATTTTTTAACTGTTCTGGAAACATCAAATTTGTCCCAAAAACAACTCCCACGAAATGTATTCTGGATTTGAAAGACAAGTGACACATCATACTTAAACCCTGACATAATAATAATAATAATAATAATAATAATAATAATAATAATAATAAAGATAATAATAAAGATAATAATAAAAATAATCTTTATTTGGGCTGTCAATCGATTAAAATAATTATCACAATTAATCTCATAATTGTCCATAGTTAACCGCGATTAATCACAAATTAATCACACATTTTTTATCTGTTCAAAATGTACCTTAAATTAGTATTTATTACTACATGTGGGCAAATATGCTTGCTTTATGCAAATGTAGGTATCTATTTATTATTTTAAATCAATTAACAACACAAAACAATGACAAATATCGTCCAGAATCCCTAACAGGTACTGCATTTAGCATAAAAATATGCTCAAATCATAACCTGGCAAACTCAAGCCCAACAGGCAACAACAGCTGTCAGTGTGTCAGTGTGCTGACTTGACTATGACTTGCACCAAACTGCATGTGATTATCATAAAGTGGGCATGTCTGTAAAGGGGAGACTCGTGGGTACCCATAGAACCCATTTTCATTTACATATCTTGAGGTCAGAAGTCAAGGGACCCCTTTGAAAATGGCCATGCCAGTTTTTCCTCACCATAAGTTTGGATCATTATTTAGCCTCCTTTGTGACAAGCTAGTCTGACATGATTGGTACCAGTGGATTCCTTAGGTTTTGTAGTTTCATGTGATATCAGTATCTTCACTCTGACTTTAAAACTGAGCCTGCTACAATCTAAAAGTCGCAAGTTGGGTTAATGCGTTAAAGAAATTAGTGGCGTTAAAACGAATTTGCGTTAATGTGTTTATTATCGCGTTAACTTTGACAGCCCTAATCTTTATTTATATAGCACCTTTCAAAACACAGTTACAAAGTGCTTTACAATAAAAACAGAACACATTTAAAACACAAGGATAACAAAATGTACTAAAAGCCGATAACTAAACAAATAAAAACCCAAAGAGTAAAACAACTTAAATGTCATAAAACATAAATAAAATCACAGAAAAGCAATTCTAAAAAAAAGTGAGTTTTTAAAAGTGATTTAAAAGACGCGACAGAGTTTGCAGCCCTGATCTCCTCAGGTAGGTCATTCCATAGTCTAGGTGCCCTGACAGCAAAGGCTCTCTCACCTTTGTGAATGAATCTGGACCTTGGAACCGCAAGGAATGATGCATACGAGGATCTCAGAGTGCGGAAAGGGACATAGAGCAATAATAGATCTGATAAATAACTTTGGGCAAGGCCTCTCAGGGCTTTGTAAGTAATCCGTAATATTTTAAAGCAACAGGTAGCCAGTGTAAGGAAGCCAGGATCGGTGAGATGTGGTCATGTTTCCTTGTCCGGGTCAAAATCCTAGCTGCAGAGTTTTGGATGAGCTGGAGGCAGGAGAGGGATTTTTTTTTGCTGATGCCAGAGAGCAAAGAATTACAGTAATCTAATCTACTAGTTATGAAGGCGTGGATAACAGTCGCCACATTTTTTGGAGAAAGAAATGGTCTGATCCTTGAAATGTTTCTGAGACATACTCTTGTGTGCACGAGCATGTCCTCCTGTAAGTAGGTCTGTTCTTTGCATGTGCAATCGCAAGATAGCACACTTGTGAGTGACAGGAAAAAGTCCCCAAGTCCCTGCAAAACCCACTTTGATATGTGGGACATTTGTGCCATCCGTGCCCCATTAAATTGATATTTATGTTCAATTAATGTCATTTGGCGCCAATATCTGTGGCTGGCTAGTTAATCTCACTGTGTCGCCCCCGGGTTAGTCGTCGTTATGAGGAGTAACTCTGCCTCTCACATAGCACCACAGTCTGAAGAGTTTCACAGCTAGAGTTCTACAGTATGTTTGCCTTAACCGCCTTTTAGTGGTGATGATTTTTAAACTCAGTATTGTGCTTCAATGAAGGATTAAATTTAATGTTTCCTCAGTGAATTGGCCTCCCGCATCAGAGAGCATCACGGCACTATACTGCTGGAGCGATAAACTGTGGCTCGTGTTGTCACATTAAGCCATGTTGTCAGAAGCACATTTTTCACACATGAGGGAAGACTTCACACAGTCTCATTTGCCATCCAGCTGGTGATTATGTTTAATTGCTCGCAATTTCTCCACACGCCAGCAGAAAGACAAACTTTCGCCGGAATCCCTCTGCAATCGAGCGTGGAGAAAGGGTCGGTTATGTGATTCGGCTTGTGTGGCGAAGGCTTTATCGCTGGCCAAGGTCATCTAGATCGTTCCGAAAGGGAGCACAGTTCCCGTGGATAAAACAGTAGATAACTAATTTGAATTTCACACAGTTTTATAAATGCAAAGACATCACCGAACTTAATTAAAGGTTCCCTGGGGAGTTTTTGACCTCTGGTTGCGCTGCGGAGCTGCCAGTGGTGTCACACTATTCCACTGATCAACAGGTGGTGGTAACACAGCAAGATATGCTGCAATGCGCCAACAAAGACAATGCTGGATTTAAGATACTTTATAAATCATCTTTGCACATGTTTTATGAGGAAGGAAATGCACTTGACGTGTGAAACACACAATGCATGTTAGTGAGTAACACAACATAACTTTTGTTTGCTTCTAAGAAAACTCCACAGGGCACCTTTTAATAAAGAGGATATAAAGTTTAAAAAATAAGTACTTTTTGTCTGAGGCTGTGTCTTTTGTTATCCCTGTTGCTTTCTTTTTGCTACTGCAGGGCCTCAGCAGGTTTTCAAGGTCACCCAGGCTTCCCCACGTGAGTTCAAATTGAGTCTTCTTCTTCTGTCTTCTTCTGTCATTATTCCCTTTTCCACCAGACACGGTTTCCGACACATACTTAAAAGTTATAATAAATTCAGAAAGCCTGCATATCAATTCCAGGATTTTAGCGGGCGTGTCTGGTTTTTCAAGGTAAGACCCCCCCTGTGTTTTTCTGGGACATACTGTTTCGCTAGTGAGTGCTGCCGGAGCGTTTTTGCAAGGACTTCCCCTACAGGTTGAAACTCATTTGGAACAGAGAGAGCAGTTCAGTCCCTGGAGTTGGCCTGCTAACTGGGTCAGTAGCTCTCTTAATGGGAAACCTTATGAGCTACTTTTCTCACTATGGACTGTATGCTTACCTATTACAATACTGTTCACAGTGTTTGCTTTGTCTGCTATTAAAAGTTCCCTTTTATGTAAAAACTAGGGCTGTCAATCGATTAAAATATTTAAGCGCGACTAATCGCACATTTTTTATCTGTTCAAGATGTACCTTAAAGGGAGATTTGGCAAATATGCTTGCTCTATGCAAATGTATGCATATATTTATTATTGGAAATCAATTAACAACACAAAACAATGACAAATATTGGTACTCACAGGTACTGCATTTAGCATAAAAATATGCTCAAATCATAACATGGCAAACTCAAATACCAACAGGCAACAACAGCTGTCAGTGTGTCAGTGTGCTGACTTGACTATGACTTGCCCCAAACTGCATGTGATTATCATAAAGTGGGCATGTCTGTAAAGGGGAGACTCGTGGGTACCCATAGAACCCATTTTCATTCACATATTGTGAGGTCAGAGGTCAAGGGACCCCTTTGAAAATGGCAATGTCAGTTTTTCCTCGTCAAAATTTAGCGCAACTTTGAAGCATTATTTAACCTCCTTCGCGACAAGTTAGTATGACATGGTTCCTTAGTTCTTCTAGTTTCATATGATACCAGTATCTTCAATCTAGATTTAAAACTGAGCCCGCTTCAACCTCTGGATAATCGATTGTGGTAATGCGTTAAAGAAATTAAAACGAATGTGTTAACGCGTTATTATCACGTTAACTTTGACAGCCCCAGTAAAAAACAATTGTTTTTACTCACAAGCACACAGGCAGCCATGGTTAGAGATTTGTAGCAGGATTAGAGTAATGTGATTAAAATATCATCAGCTGTATCTTATTAAAATCTAAATAACACAATAATTGCTCTTTATCAGCAGCTTTCAAAATTAAAAGGGTTATTATGTGCCAGATTACTCCTGAAATGATTTTTGTATAGTGGGTGGCATTTGAAATTGGTCAATTTTTCTAACATGCTTCCAATATTTTAAAATGTATTCTTGTAATTATTATTCCAGTATTTCCAAATCTGTTTTCATATCCTCGAACACAAACCAGTCAGTTTTAGGACCAGTGCACCCCTTGGTAGTGAACATTTCATATTAATTAAAAAGTGTACAGTTATTAATGCTGCATGTTGTTGTTTTGCAGGAATCCAAGCTCCCCTCTATCGTGGAAACAAAGGGGGACGACCCCGACGACACCTTCCACCTCTCTCCAGCTACCCGCTCCCGACGCAACCTCCTGCTGCCCAGCTTCAGCAGCCCCGTTCGCCGCACCTCCCTGGGTAACCTCCTGGGGGACGAGTTGCGGCAGTTCAACGCCCTGCGACGCTGCCGCTCACCAAACCTCAGCCGCGGCGTCCACGGGCAGAGCTCATCACCTCAGCCACCGTCGAAAAAAGAGCACAGCTCCCCTAAAGCCACCCCGGCCTCGACTTCATCCCAGGGAGAGTCGGGGGCCGAGAAAAAGCCGTCGAAGCTGCTCATCCCAACCGTCACCTGCTTTGGACCCCCAGATCTTAGTCCCAGGTAAACAAGCAAAAACTTATCGAAGAAACGCAATGCTTTAAGTGCTACCTTAAAGGGTAACTTTGGTATTTTTCAACCTGGACCCTATTTTCCTTTACATTATAAGTGACCTATGATTTCAGTATTGAGGGAGAACGCTGCAGCCACTAGCCACTAAACGGGCTGTAATGTAATCATTTGGGGCAACCTGGTACCGTCAGTTTACGTCCACTATACTGTAAGTGCTTGTTTTTGCCACTGACAGGCTCAGATTGTTATTATAAGTGTCTGACAACTTTATGGAAAGGGCCCTACAGAGAAATTAAACGTTTTCTTTAGGGCTGACCTGAATGCTTCAAAGCTTCGACCGTTGCCATGGTAATCGACCTCCAAATCAGTATTTGAATGCTTTGTTTTTTTGTTTTTTTTATATATAAGTATGTAGTAATAATGTATAAATCCCCAAATAGCCCACGAAATAAAGAATAATCCCACAACATTATTGATTATTCATATTCAACATTAATTATTAATTAGTTATTCTCAGACGGATATCGCTGTTTGTTATGTATAAAGGTGCGTGTGTGTGTAGTGTGTGTGTACTGTAGTGTGGCAGCAGCACTCTCCTGAAGCTTCGAATACCTTCGAATATTTCTCACAGAAGCTTCGAAGCCCAAATAAAATATTCGGGACAGCCATAGTTTTCTTACTTTTCACTTGATCTGGTCTGTTTGTTATTGTGTGTCTCGCTCGGAGAAGTTTCATTCTGAAATCTGGTGTCGTATCCACATTGTCGAAATCATCTAAATATTCAGCCATGACGTTGAAAATCTTTTAGATAACACTGAGCTACGCTTTCTGTACTCCAACACAACAAACTCTGATAACATCGGTGTCCCGTGGCACTCCTCTCTCCACTCTCACTGTCGTTTCCACCGTTGTCTCTTCCTGCAACAAGTCGCATGACACAATAACAAACAGAAAGCAAGTTTATTTGTATTGGTTATCGTCATATAGTCTGCATCTTTCAAATCGACATGACTAGCAACATGGTAGTGTCTTTTCTTCTTCTAAAACACAGTGGTTCCCCCCCTCTGAGGCTGAAAGCATCTAAAATGTGTGTGCCCTTTAAAATTTCACAGTGGTTTGCCCCATTAACAGCGCCACTATTCCATCGGCCTTGATGCCTCTATTTCTGTGTTTGTTACAGTCTAACCTGCCTGTGTCATTGACAGCGTCTCACCGGATTTTGTAGACCACGTTACATATCAATATATTCACCCTAGTTATGGTCGCTTTAGAACGTTTGAGATGATCGAAGTCATGCCACAGAAACCTGCATCACCTACTTAATGTAAATGGAGTGTATTTGCATTGCATATTTCAACAGATGTCACTGCATTTCATTACCAGAGCACCTTATCCTCCTGCCCCAAACCATCTGTATTCATAATGTATCCCTAAGTCATCCAGTAAGTCCTAGATATGGGTAAGTGCTGGTTCAGAGAGCTCAGGTGTCCGCCCCTCCAGACTGGGCTCTTCTCCTCATGTTCAAACCCACATGGGTCTCTGCCAGCGGCAGCTCTCATGGCACATTCCTTTGCCGTCTGCTGGCTCCGATGATAATTGAAAAAGCTCTACTGTTACATTAACTCCAGCTTCCCCTGCTCCCTGCCAGGGTTGTAGACGGCATCGAAGACAATGGACACGCGTTCCACTTCAACGTGGAGCACTGCGGGCCTAAAGCCAGCACGGGAGGCAGCGCCCAAGGTAAGCCAAACCGCCTCCAGCTGCGAGGGTCACCTGGGTGCCAGATGGCTGGAGGTAAACTCAAGAGTTCAAACAGTGGATACAGCAATGCTGCCCTGCCGCCTTCTGGGGGGAAATATGAGAGCGCAGAGGAGTGAAATGACAGCCACGTGTCCAAAGAGTCAGAGAACATGTTAAAGGACAACCGAGGTCAAAGCAGCGTACAGTACAGATCATCTGACCTGAGCCTTTTACTGATGATTGCTGTCATCCTGGGATGAATATCACGTTCAGTTCAGTTGAAGTCCAACTAATTTACTTTAGTATAACAAGTACTGATATGCACAACAGTGCACAGTAGAAATCTATGTATAAAACATTTTCCTAAATACTAAAAGTGTTTTTAAAAACTGTGGTGTAGGATGGATGAACCTCCTGATTTTTTTGGAGTTCTATGAAAATATAAATAAAGGTCCGCACTTTGTAGGTCACTTAAAGGGATAGTTTGGGTGTTTTGAAGTGGGGTTGTATGAGGTGCTTATCCATAGTAGGTGTATTACCTACAGTAAAACGTGTTTTAGCCACCTAAAAGAACCTAAAAGAAAAGCTCACCTAAAAAAATCGATATCTGTTTAAGTGTACGCTATATTTAGAATATTTTATCCGCTTTATCTTGCCATCAGACAGCCCTTTCCGACGAGGAACTGAACTGAAAGTGAAACTTATCAATGCTCTCTCCAAAGCAAGCAAACTCAGATGACAAAAACAGTATCGATACGTTTCACTTTCAGTTCAGTTCGCCGTCAAAAAATATTCTAAATATACACTTTAACGAATATCAATATTTTTGAGGGGAACCTTTCTTTTAGGTGGCTAAAATACATTTTTCTGCCGTCCCCGTCCACAGCACTGTATTGCTTTGCTCCGGTGTCGGTAGTCCTGTATGTTTCTTGATGCTGGGGACACGCCAACCATCTTCTACTATAATACACCAACTATGGAAAAGTACCTCATACAACCCCACTTCAAAACACCCGAACTATCACTTTAAGTGCAATTTATGTGTGATGACCAATTCACATTGTTTTCAGTTGTTCTGGCCGTCCTACAGCGCCTCCCGGAGGATCGCCTGCATTTTGTTTGTGCCTCATTGATTCCACGTAGTTGCTGCTGTGAAACTGGTCATGTTTAAAGTCTTCACAAGCTTCCCTCTTTTAGAGATATATAATATATATATTGATATATAATCAAGACACTTTCTACAAAGCCTGTGTAAACCATTTCTTAAGATAATAGTCATAAGGGTAGTAATAATAATATTGTTAACACATTCCAAACAAGGTTGTAGTAGTTTTGAATTTTAAGAAAAACTTTAATTAGATTTTACTTTAGTTTTGAATTTTTGATTTCATTTTAGTTTAGTTTTAGTTAGTTTTCAGAGTGCGTTTGCTAGTTTTAGTTTGGTTTCAGTTTTCCAGAAAGTTTTAGTTTTTATAAAGTTTTAGTTTGTTTTGTTAGGGCCAACAACACTGTCTCATAAGTATGTAGCTACATATACATACAAAATACATGGTTGGAGAACAGCAATGGCCATAATGTTTAATGTTTAATCTTCGCTCTACTTTAGTATCCGATGTGAAGCAATTGCGGCAGTTTAGTTTTTCTTAAAGGATATAGCTTTTATTTAGTTTTAGTTTACTAAAAATACTTTTCATTGTTTATTTTTGTTTCAATTTCAGTTTTAGTTTACTATAATAACCCTGATTGCAATGCAATATCTCTGCAACATTATGTTTTGGCAGTAATTCACAGTGTTGCTGTATTAGATTGCATAATATTCAACTTTACATACAAGCATGGATGTATGTATGGATACATGGAACTTACACATACTGTATATGTAATTTAGCATCCTCTGCAGTCACCATCCTAATTTTTTGTCATATTAATACTGATAAATCCTCTCTGTGGTGTGCCCGAGTTGTGTGCTACTAAGTCAGCCACTCATTGTTTTCTCCTCCTTATTTCTCCAGACTACACGCAGGCTAATGCCACTCTGCTGCTGGAGACAGAGGAGGTCAGAAAGAGCATCAGTCAACTCAACCAAAAGGTAAGGCACAGCCCCCTTAACCTGAATTAAAATCGATCGGACCAAAAACAACGTAGCCTCGCAGATCTGAATCAGCTTCGCTCTGCATCCCCCTCATAATCATCCCGTCTGAGACGCTGAATATGAAACACAGGAAGCATTAATTCATTTTTGATTAGAAAATTTAACCTGGGTGCTATTTCGACATTGAAATATTAGTTCCTACTTCAGTCTTTAGAAATGAGTTCACTGACAACAGAAACTTGTTTCCCATAGATACATTTCTGTAATCAGCCACGGTTGTACGTTTACAGGGCGAAACATAAAGAGGAGATCAAGTAGACTCCATTTCAGCCTTGTGTCTCAGTCTGCACTCGTCATTTGAATGTAAATAAAGCAAAAGCAGGTGCAGCGAGCGGATCCAGATGGGCCCAGGTAGGTGCTGTCTGAAGTCGATATTAATTAGTCAGCAGGGCACTTCTGCAATGCAGAGGATAGTCGGGAGTGCTGACTCGACAATCTGAAAGAAAAAAACATTAGATGACAACCTAGCTCTACTTGTGGCCCTTCTCTGGCCCCCTTTTCCCTCTCGTTTCTCTCCCTTGTTCCCAGTTTTCTGTCTACTTTCTTCCCTATTTGCGTCAGTTACCTCAGTTTGTGTCCCTCTGGATTACACTAACTGCGTAAGAAGCCGTTTCTTAGTCATAGAGGGGATTAAAAAATGGTTTGGCTCTCTTCTGGGAGGTCATCAGAAAATTATATCTGGACACGAGTCCAATATTAAACCTCAAAGATGGAAGCTGATTAATTCGTCACTCTGTGCTGGGGACAGAACTGTGTGTACTTTGAAGCTGTACTTGCGTAGTTTCCCACGTTTGCTCGGTGTAATAATAGAATATGCAAGGTTGGGACAGAATGAGCTCCAAGTCTGTGAGCGTCACAACTAAACTGTGTGCACTCTCTACGCAGATGGGCACGTTAAACCGGGAAGTATCTGAGCTCACCACGGGCCTGCACCACATGATGCATCTCCTCGAGGCCCACTTATCCATGCATCACTACAAAGCCTCGTACCCGTACGGCGTCCAAATGGTGTCCAGCACTCCCACAGCCCCCAACCCGGGCGTGCCCTTCAACCTCGCTTCAACCTACCACCTCCACAACGATCCTGGGAGCCACGAAGGCCACCAAAGCGTCCCACCCGCTGGCCTCTGGAGCTACAGTGGAGCTGCTGAAATCCAAACAGAGAGCCACCGCCAGTCCTCTAGTCCGCCTGCCAACTCCTGTCTGCCCGGCTCTGTAAACTCCGGGTTAGGCTCGTGTCACAGCTCTGAGAGCATGAGCACACATCTGTGGACCAGCCCGTCTCTTCTTAGCATCAACCCGGGCTTCCAGGCAGGAGGTCTGGGCCTTGCACCTCATGCTGGGCATGAAGACAACTCCAACTCCAACAACAGACCTCTCAGTGCTAGCCCGACCACCATCAGCCAGTCCCAGCCCACGTTGTGCCTGCAGCCTCCCAGTGATAGCGATGAATACTCTTGCCTTTTGTCCGGTGCTCCCACAGGCTCGTCCACACACAGCCTGCTTGACTCGTCACACAGTTCTTACCCTCATCTCTGCTTATCACAAGCCTCACATGAGAACATTTGCGTTCTGATGTCCGCCCCAACATCCCACAATCTGATCCAGGACACCTCCATCTACCAAATGGAGGACCCCTCAGTCCACCCCGCATCTGCCTCTCCACCCACGTTGCCAGACCACCCTCTTGGATCCTCCCTGGATTCAGGATCAGATGCTCTCGAGCCCCACCTTCCGCTGGGCGACCCATCTGCCATAGAACACACCAGTCTGGAGTGCCTGCTGGGGAACGGGGGCTCTATGGAGAGCAGGGACAGCGAAAGCGCGTCATCGCGAAGGTCCAGCATCGGCGTTCAGACTCAGAGCACAGAGCAATCGTGGTGTCTGGACCTCACCGATTAAACCATTTCAGGGGCACTGACTTTACTGCAACTGGGGAAAAAATAGCAGCAACGTTATTGACATGCAACTTCTTACAGTGTTTAAAGAGACCCTGCTGGAGATTGTGTACTGTATTTTCCCCCCTCTTGATTTATGGGCTCTCATTTTTGTCAAACTCCACACAATTTACACCATTTCTATGCAAAAGCATGTCATTTGTGCATTATCTTGGATTTACTGAAGTGTGTCTTTAAAAAAAAAAAAAAAAAGTTCCAGTATATACTGTATATTTTTTCCAACATCGTTAGAGCAATTTGCAGTTGATAATACCTGTTACCTCCTTGCATGGTAAAGTTATTTATTCTTTTTCCTAAGGAAAAGGTTTCCAGATCAATGTGTAAGCATTCTACATGACAACCCGTTGATTGTGTACACGGATACTGTATTTGTCAGGTGAGAGTGGTCGGGTGTTTTAATATGCGGAGGAACAGAAACGACACATAGGGACTAGAGTATGTGCATCACACAGCATAGATTGTTTATTGTTTTAAATTGAATGTTTTTCTCAGTTCTGCATTTTTTTAATTGTGAGTTCTTGGGCTATGAATATCTAATATCCACTATGATTTATGATTTCAATTGTAATTCCATTGATCTCTTAAAGATCCTTCATGAGGTTTGAATAAATTTCCTATTTTGTTTCCTCACCAAGGCATTAAATATAGTGCTGTGAAATAGGTTTAATTGCTCTTTCCACAAAAAAAAGGGGTAACGCTTCATTTTACAGGTCCACAAAATTTCATGGCAAGGTGATAATTAGCAAGTAGCCTATTCGAAATTTCTTTGGAATTACTGCCAAATTACCCCAATATTTACCTCAAAATGTATCATAAATGACTTTATTATAAACATTATTTAATATATTATAAAATAGCATATAATTATTAAAATAGGGCCCTTAGGCTTGAGAAGCGACTGTGCGCTTTCAGAAATTTCAAGAAATTTCAAAGAAGTTATTTGCTAATTATTATCTATTTACCAGCAGACATGGAAATAAAGCATATCAATTAACTTTGTATTCTTTTTCCTGGAAATGTATTAAATAAATTACCAGCTATTGGGAAATATAATTATTAAATAATGTTTATATTAATGTAATTTTTGATACATTTTTAGGTAAATATTGGGGTAATTTCGCAGTAATTCCTAAGAAATTTAAAATAGGTTACTTGCTAATTATCACCTCATTACCATGAAATTTGCAGACCTGTAAAATGAAGTGTTACCAAAAAAGGTAAAAAAAAATTCTTTCTCAAAGATCTACAATTCTATAAACACGACATAGCTGTGGATAAATTAAACATAAATAAAGACATACATATTTAGATGAAAAGAGGGTCCCGTAATATATTTAATACTGTCGTTAATTTATAAAATATGAATGCCTCCTGGGAAAAAAACAACAACTTTACACTAACTTGTGATACTCATACAATATTCAGAGTATTCAGGAACTTTGTTCTTTTTGAATGATTTCTCCTCGGCTGACAAAATAAAGTATGCAGAAATGTATTAAAGTGTCTTTTACTGTGGTGTCACACTTATCACACTTCATGTAGAGCATTTTTCTGAAAAGAGACATGTCAGAATATGTAACATATTCTATGAACAACTATTTAGTTGCAAGAAAGTTTCAATATTTTTTCACCTAGGCAATTCAGGAAGTTTGAATTGAGCTGTAATTCAGGCTCTTTACTGTTATCTGACAGGGAGATGATGGGAGGTACCATATATTTATTTATTTTATATATATATATATATTTATTCATTTATTTATATATATATATATGTATTTGTATATATATTTATTTATTTATTTATATATATATATATTTATATATTTATTTTTATATATATATATACATATACAGAGTTAAAATATTTGTTTTGATGTGTTTTAGACAATTAAAGAAACAATGATTTCCCTTATTTATTCTATTTTATTATTATTTATTTGTGAAATAATTAGTTCAATCAATCCTAAATTCAACAAATAGAGATTCAGGTGGACCGTTTAAAGAGCTGCAGGAGCCTCGTGTTTGATATAACTTTGAAGGTAGTGAAGGGAAAATTTAAGAGCTGCCATCAAATATAAAATTTGTGAATTATTTTAGTTAAATTACTGTACAACCACAATACAGTCATACATTTACTATACAGAAGAAATGATCCACAAGTTGAATAAAGTCTCTGGTAAGAACAGAGAAACAGACAAAATCTCCTCAAGGCTTTCTTTATAAAAGAAGAAGAGGATTTGCAGCTGTTGTTTTTCTCATCAGTGGCTGTGAATGCGATGAGAATTTGGTGAACACTTATCCTTTTTTTTTATTTGAGCTATTCTGTCTTGACTCTCAATCTGATTATATAAGTGAATGTACAGTATTTTTCATGTGTTTTAGAGAACTGCAGCGGTCATATCAGCATTTCTGATCATAAAAACAGCTATATTCAGGTATGTTAACACTTTAATTCTATATTTTAATGTAATGGGTTTTTTTTTCATTCAGGGTTTCAGTGCACACAAAGGTAAACTCCAAGATTCATGATTCAGGCTTTTGGGTTCATGTCCACTGGCTCAGTTTCAACAGGTTATGTCAACAACACAGCTTCCTATCAGAAGGTAAACAGGCACCTAATGTAACTACAAAATGCCTTATTTTCCTCCTTATAATGGATCATTTTCATGATTATTAACACTTGATTATACAAGTTAAAAGAAAATCTGGTAAAAACAAACCTAAATGTGGGAAAACATATACATCTATACATAATATTGCATCATACTGTACTTTCCAAACACACTGTGTTTCAGCAGCTTCATTACTCAGACCAGGTTAAGCTGCAGAGGCATCACAGGTTATTAAAAAAAGTGAATATCGGGACATTATTGTTATCATCTTGATATGTCATGTTTATGTGCTGACTATATCTCTTGGTTTAATGATCTACTGTACCATACAGTGCATTTCCTGTAAGTCAGTGGTGTATCAGTGGGTTTCCCAGCATCATGCATGGTCTTGATAAGTAACTCTGTGAGGAAAACCCAGGTGACAATTTCAGACTCAATAATATACTGAATATTCCAAAGTAATGTAACAATTACTCAAAAAGAGTGTATAAAAAGGAAGCCAAGGTATCAACACTTCAAAAGGACAATTCATCAGGTGAGATACGTTCATGTTTTTGAATATGTGGATTATAAAATTTGCTGATAATTCAGCAATATGGTGTCTGATCCTCACACTTTTCCACCTTTTTTTATACAGAGACTTGGTGCAGAGACATCGTGACAACATGAAGACAGTGATTCTTGCTCTTTTTGTATTGTTGGTTGTCAACCAGAGTGAGTTAACCTGCAAACCTGCAGTCTATTTTATCACATATTTATATGTATTATATTATTTTAGTTTGATTAGGATGCCGAACAAGATGTTTCCTTCTTCCAGGTGAAGCCTTGAGGTGTAACTGTGGAGGCTTGCGGATATGTTCAGGAGCTCAAGTGGAGACCTGCTCCGGTTCAAACAACGTCTGTGCCAGCGTCATCGTTTATGCTGCAGTGCTTTAGTCTTCACTGGGCCTGAGCAATCAGTGAAAGGCTACCACTAATAATAATAATAACAATAAGAAACTAATACTTTTCCTGATTATCCATCGTGTCTTTTCCCATGTTTTCACAGCTCCCAGCTACTTCAAGGGCTGCATGAAATCAAATGACTGCCTGAGGCGGAATCGTCCAGGTGTATCATCTGCCACTTGCTGCAGGACTGATCAGTGCAACAGATGAATTATCATCATTATGAATGTTAACACATCTTCTGATGAATCCATATTAAGTTGTCCTGTACTGTGTATTCTCATAATAAAGAGCGATGTGTTTCAAGTTTTGCTTGTTTTTCACTTTCCTTATTCTCTTATTCTTTTCCCTCTCATTTTTGGTTTATACACACTGATTTTGTGGCCTTATACATTTTCGCATCACTGCAGAGATCAATCGGACCACAATTGTGAGCTAATTATATATTCACAATCAGTGGCGGACTCAGGCTTTCTGAGGGGCAGGGGTGAAAAAAAATAAAAAGGGCACCAGCTGCATGCGTAGGGGCACCAGCGCGCAAAAAGTTTTCTAGCATATAGGGCAGCCTATATGGCACTGCATCATGTTTTCTCCATTTTCAGGGCACCCTAGAGGCCACTTTATCATGTTCCATCAACCATAGGGGCATCGGAGAGGGCACTTTTGCTGCGTTTCTTTTGGGGGCACCAAGGGGGGGGGCGGTTTCATCTTCATCTCATCACTCAAATACACGGATATTTTCACAACCACATGGCCATCTGGAATGAAGCTAAGTGGTGAGTGAGAGTGGTGTGAAAATGGTCGGTTAACGCCGCTTTGTTTCATGTACGTATCATAACAACGGCTTGTATATCCGCAGTCCTCGGTCACTCCGGTTTCCCTTTTTGAATAATAGAGACTACAGCGACCTGCTGGTGTGGAGAGTTATTTCCTCTCACGCAGGTGCAGAACGTCCGTGCTAACTGGCCGTCGGCTTTAGTCTTTGCGGTGTGTTCGGGTGCAACATGTCGGCCAAAACAAAGGCGACGTGAGGCGACGCAACAGGCGGCCTTTGTCACCTCCAGTTCTCTGATGTTGGGTTGGTGTGTCCCCGGCTTAAGAGAAGGCAACGTGAATTTTTAGCTGACGTGTCTTAAATTGAGGATTTTGCAAAACAGCCAACGTCTGATTTTGACCAAAAATAAAAATCTTATCACGAGGTCCACTTACTGGAAATGTTCTGAGGCTTTCAGCCACACCTCTTGGGATATTTCCAGTAAGGACACTTTGTGCTAAAAAATATGTCTTCAAACTATAATTTCCAAGGTCTATAATGAACCTTCAAGGTAAACTTTTTTTATATTTGAAGATCTTTTCTCATTTTTGTGTGATCTGTTATAATAAAACAATGAGAACTAAAATAAACAGAGCCCATAAAAGTCACCATTTCTCAAGAACATGGTGCTATTTCAACATTGCACACACAATGGTAGTGCAGCAAATTCTCTTTTTTTTACAAATATGACAATAAAAACTATTAGTATTTTCTCCTGGTGAATCAGTGGTGCCATATTGGGTTTCTCAGCATCCACTTCTGACCTTGATAAGTCCCTCTGAGTGTGAGTAAAACCCAGATGACAGTTTTAGAGTTAATGATACACTGAATTCACATTGATTGTGCAACTAGTCCCAATAAAAAGGAAGCTTGCAGGCTGGCAGTAGGCATCTGAGGTATCAGCACTCCAGTAGGACAATTTAGCAGGTGGGATATCTTTAAGTTTTTTTCATATGTGCATGATTAAAGTGCTCCAATAATATGGCATTTGATTTCTCACACTTTTGCTTCATTCATGCAGAGATCTGTGTGCAGACACGTGAAAACATGAAGACTGTGATTCTCGCTCTTCTGGTGTTGGTGGTCGTCAGCCAGGGTGAGTTAATGTACAGGAAACACAACAACACCTGCAGCCTATTTCACCAGAAATTAAATGATATCCTCCTCAAGAATCTGCAGCTGATTAATAATACCAGTAAAATAATATTGTGTTTCCAGTGTTTCTGGTTTGAGCTGATTTTAGAGCTAGAGGACAATCATTTGTGGCAGTGAAAATGTAGCACTAGTTTGTATACAACAGCTGAACATGATTTATTTTTATTTTCCAGGTGAAGCCTTGAGGTGTATGTGTGGCCCCTCATGTCAGGAGAACTGCTACGGATCAGATCAAGTCTGTGCCAGCATCATCATTTCAGCTGGATCACGTAAGTATAGGCCGTTCCTTCAAGGACTAAAATACATAATACCTGGATCAGTTCAGAGTCATTACTTACTGATCCATCCTGTCTTTTTCCATGTTTCCACAGATGTAAACTCCATTCAGGGTTGCATGGCTAGAAGTCAGTGCAATGCGATGAGTTCAGGGGCATCATATCATGTTTGCTGCAGCTGGGATCTCTGCAACAGATAAATGTTAAAATTAACACAAAAAGAAAAATGAACCATGCAACATATCTTCCAGTAAGAATATTAATCTACTGTCATGTGTTGTGTATTTCTGAATTGTCATAATAAAGATCAATCAGCTGCAACTGTTTTCCTTTTTAAATTTTTTAATATCACTTTCCAAACCTACATGAGTCTAATTGTTGTTTGGTGTGTTGTTACTTACAACTAGAACGAAAACAAACAGAGCCCATAAAAGTCACAATTTGTCAAGAAAATTGTGCTATTTCGACATTAATTTTACAGCATTATAAGTCTGTGACAGGTTTTTTTTTTTTTTTTAACAAATATGACAATAAAAACTATTTGTATTTTCTCCTGGTGAATCTGTGGTGCCATATTGGGTTTCTCAGCATCCATGTCTGGCCTTGATAAGTCCCTCTGAGTGTGAGTAAAACCCAGATGACAGTTTTAGAGTTAATGATACACTGGATTCACATCGATTGTGCAACAAGTCCCAATAAAAAG
Organism: Adelosebastes latens; assembly: GCA_916700685.1. NCBI lineage: Eukaryota > Metazoa > Chordata > Actinopteri > Perciformes > Sebastidae > Adelosebastes > Adelosebastes latens. The sequence continues at coordinate 223,416 of CAKAKR010063072.1, forward strand.
GAAGCTGGCAGCCTGGCAGTAGGCATCTGAGGTATCAACAGTCCACCAGGTGGGATATCTTTAAGGTTTTTAACATGTGCATGATGATAAAGTGCTCCTATAATATGGCATTTGATTTCTAACACTTTTCTTCTGCTTCATTCATGCAGAGATCGGTGTGCAGACACGTGAAAACATGAAGACTGTGATTCTCGCTCTTCTGGTGTTGGTGGTTGTCAGCCAGGGTGAGTTAATGTACAGGAAACACAACAACACCTGCAGCCTATTTCACCAGAAATTAAATGACATCCTCCTCAAAACCAGCCACAAGAATCTGCAGCTGATTATTAATGACTGTAAATTAATATTATGTTTCCAGTGTGTCTGTTTTGAGCTGATTTTAGAGCTAAAGGACAATCATTTGTGGCAGTGAAAATGCAGCATTAGTTTGTATATAACAGTTGAACATGATTTCTTTTTCTGTTTCCAGGTGAAGCCTTGAACTGTTACTGTGGAGGCACCTCAAAGCCATGCCCAAGCCGAGTGGAGACCTGCAGAGAATCAAATCACGTCTGTGGCACCATCATTTTTGACCCTATTGGACCCCGTAAGTATAGGCTGTTCCTTCAGAGTACTGTTCTGCTAAAAAAAAAACAAGAAGGAAAAGAATACATCACCTGGATCAGTTCAGAGTCATCACTTCCATTGAAAACTTGAGGAAGTCTAATAATCTATCCTGTCCTTTTCCATGATTTCACAGATATCAGCAGCACGAAGGGTTGCATGACTGCACATGACTGCCACCTGTTGAGTAACTCAAACGTATCATATGGCTATTGCTGCAGCACTGATCTGTGCAACAGATGAGTGAACATGCAAAATGAAAAGTGATCATGCAACACATCTCCCAGTAATAATAATAATCGACTGTCATGTGTTGTGTAGTGTAGCATTGTCATAATAAAGATCAATCATTTGCAACTTTTGGCCTTTTTCACTTTATACATCACTTTTTCATTGTTTTTTTTCTAATGGTATTCCAAAACAACATGATTATTTCTGCTGTAAAGTTTGGCATTTTAACATGGGGGTCTGTGGGGGTCTGTGGGGATTGACTCGCTGTTGGAGCCAGCCTCAAGTGGCCATTCGACCATCGGCTCTCCGGCCTGCGGGCCGTCCTCCTGAGGTTTCCTGCTCCGTCCCTTTTCAGCTTCCAGGCCACTTGCTTGCAGAGGCTGCCATCCAAGGTGCCACCTGCCCATCAGGATCTAATCTAAATATTCATCCACACAATGACGGCACAGCCTTCAGGGTGCAATTTGGGGTTCACTATCTTGTCCAATCCGAACTGGAGGACCACCGATCTTTTGATTAGTGGATGACCCGCTCTACCTCTTGAGCCACAGCAGCTGTACAGATGTACAGATATGAAGACTGTGATTCTTGTTCCTCTTCTGTTAGGGTGAGTTGTTGTACATGAAACACAACAAACCTGCTGTCCATTTCACTCATCAGCTCATGTATTGTGTACTTTAGCATTGTCATAATTGTGAGGGGCCAGCACATAGGCAGGGAGCAACGCCTCCTTGTAGGTGTGGTTGAGTGGAGCTTCCTGCCTTCATAAGGTCAGGTGTGGGTGATTACAGTCTCTTTGTCTGACTCCTGGTAGATGTGTGGCAGGTCAACACTGTTTGTTCAGGTAAGGGAGAGATTTTGGGAGGGAAAAAATGGCTCTATTGTTTTATAGTGAGTTTAACCACTTCCTCTGTATATAGATTTATAGTGCAGCTGTGTCCTGAGCCGTCCAGATTGATGCTCTGTAACCCCATACTGAAAAGGTATTTTGCAGAAAAACCTAAGTCTGTTAACTTCATATCATATCTCGGGAGTAATATAGGCAATCTAACCTTTTTAGGGAAAGATTCAGCCTTTTGCCTCTTCCCCAGTTGAGCAGCAGCAGAGCCAGTGATCACCACTGTTGCAGTGAAGTAGGGCCCTACTAAGGAGTAAGGTGACTTAAAGTAGGCTGGTAATGTAGAAGGTTTACTCCCTCTGAAGTATTCTTGCAGAAATATTTGATTTTTTTCCTCTTTTTTTTCAGATTGAAGCTAGACTGCTGCTTTGCCTAGATGTATTTAACACCGAAGGCTGATTGTGACAACTGATTGTTTTTATATGGACTTAAACTGAGACATTGTGCTGGTTATTACTTGAAATACTTTTTAACTCTTTGTAAACCAGAACCAACTGATTCCCATTATATTGTATTTTTGTTTCTGTTCTTCCAGGCAGTGGGAGACCTGCGGGGAGTAGGTTAGTCGTGGTATTTCCCCTCTCTTCGCATGCCGTGTGGTAGGCCCAAAAGGGTGATGGGTCACTTTTTACAGTTTCATACATTATCTATTTGCAGTGCTGGTTGCAGTGTAGTGATATAGTTCATAGTGTGTTCTCGTGGTGAGTTTAAAGAGGGGTTACAATTGAATCTCCCCGATGACGGTACCCTGCCTATAGTTTTTGGAATTTTTTGTATTTTGTTTGGTTTCTAATTTACTAGGGGGTCAGTTGGAGTTTTAATTGATAAGCTTTTTTAGCTATTTATTATTGTTGAATAAATATTGTTAATTTATGATTGCCCTCCTTTTTCTTTTTTTAGGTTACCCATTTCCATAATTTTCCCTTTTTATTCAATAAATTTGGTAGTGTTGAACTGAAGGCACGTCTCCCGCTCTTGAATTTGTGAATTTATTTGTGTCAACACTCAAGTAATTGAGGCCTATTGCCTGTGGGTCTCTGCAGTAGCATTGCATCGGCCATTCTCTATACTGTGTTGGGTTACATAATGATCAGTCAGCTGCAACTGTTTCCCTTCAATTTGTGTATATATCACTTTCCAAAACAACATGAATCTAATTGTTGGTGTGTTGATACCAGTTACTTACAATTATTGTTATATAGAAAACGTTTATTCTGGGAAAAAAACAGACTGGAGATACTTACAACTTCATATTAAAGGCTAATCTCGCATGTTACAGGTATATTCACTTTTTTGAATCACCTTTTGTGTGTTTTTAAAATAAATTATAATTCAAAATGTAGAATTTAAAAAAAAAAAGTCTCAAAAAATCTGGGAAAAAAATCTCCGAAAAAAAAGGTCTGAAAAAAAGTCTGAAAAAAAAGTCTGAAAAAAAAGTCTGAAAAAATCTCCGAAAAAAAAGTCTGAAAAAAATGTCTGTAAAAAAGTCCGAAACAAAAGTCTGAAAAAAAAGTCTGAAAAAAAGTCAGAAAAAAAAGTCTGAGAAAAAGTCAGAAAAAAAAATGTCCGAAAAAATGTCTGAAAAAAAAGTCTGTGAAAATGTCCGAAAAAAAAAGTCCGAAAAAAAGTCTGAAAAAAAGTCTGGAAAAAAAGTCTGAAAAAATCTCCGAAAAAAAGTC
>CAKAKR010063073.1:0-22332 GCA_916700685.1 Adelosebastes latens
TAGACATGAACGAGCATCGCTCAAAACAGTGAGGCGACACACGTCAGCTAAAACCACAATATCACTCTATATTTCACCTGCTTGGCAGTAATGTTAGCTGACCAGACGAAGGTCTCTCCATGAATCAATGCTGATCCTAGTGTTGGCTTTTCCTGCTTCAGCCTCCCGACCGCGGTCAGAAGGAACAGGGGAGACACCGGCACCCGGTCAGAGACGATAACGTTTCTCGCTGCGGAGCCCCGTCACTTCACAAGACACGGGAAACCTCTGTTGGTCTGGAGGAGCTGCAGCATTTATTTCTGCACATAGACCACTGTACATTCACTAGATATTCTCAGAGCTACTAACTCTCCTGCAGTGTGTAGTGTGCGCGCATAAACGTGAGAGTGGAGCGAAATAGCAAGAACGAGCGCGGCGTGTGAGTGAAGGCAAGCAGGCAGAGGAGCAGAGTACAGCAGAGACTCCAGCCCTGGAGACCAAAGCTACGGTCTCAACCCACGTCCTCCAACCGCGGCCAACACTGTTTAACAGACGGGCTTAACTAGATATAACTTTGTGGTTTTGGTGCTTCCGTGTAGTTTGTGTTGGAGTCTTGTCTGAACAGCATAGCCACACGCGAGCGCGCATGGGACACCGACCCGGATTGATTTATACGTGTAAGAAGTTACAAACAGTCCCTTTAACTAATACATAGGCTCGATAAGACATGGGATTAAAAACATGTTCCCTCTTAAAATAACCTTGTTTATTGCCGTTGAATAAAAGTGCATTTATGTTTCTAGTGAAACAATACACTAACTATCATTGTGACGTGTCTTGATATCGATGTCAATAAATAAATACAAAAATAATAAATAAGATGTAATGACTCCTAATTACAAAGATTACATTATTTTTAATGTATGAATGTCTTTAAAGCTATTTACAGACTGTGTGGGCTGTGAAGCCTAATTCTCCTTTACAATAATTCACTATATCCTTACAATCAGGTAAACATTAAACTATGCATTAATTAAGAGCAGTGTACATGATGGATTAGTGCATTAGAATGTACCAGAGGAGCCAAAATTTGGATTTTACGGCCAAATTGTTCTCTGGGGGAGCATGGCCCCGGTCACCCCAAGCTGGCTACTCCATATCCTTGTGGAAATCCCTGCCTGCTGCTTTGCTGTTGTACAGAACAGGTGCTACCAATTGTAATTCTAGGCAATACCCTCACATAATAAAACAACCCTTTTATCAATTTGTAAATCAAAGAACCTGCAAACACTATACAGATCTCTGAGGTAGTTTTGGAACAGAAAGTTTAGAAAAAGAGCCAATGTGTGGCAGCGCACAGTGGCGAAGATAACAATAAATCGGGCCAAGTGATAATCTCACAGACCTCAGACTGTCCTTGATGTTCAACACATACCTTGATGGAATTGTCTCTAAGGCCACTGATGATCTTGTCATCATCGTACTGGAGACAGTAAACCCCTTTACTATTTTCTGAGCGACACTGAATCCTCTGCAAGTTGTGTCTGCCACATCGCCAATTTGCCTCAATAGTCTGGAGAAAAAAAGGGAGAAACAATAAGACAAACACAGAAGGCAACCGTAGAGAAAGAGAATCACTGTAGTTGAGCAGAGAGAGAAGATAGAGGCAAATATCATGTGATGTAATGTTGTTAGAGGGGAGAGTAAAAGGGTTTAAAAAGTAACACGCAAATTGCAAAACTCTCACAAGATGGTTAAGGTTAGGCATTGACCTCGAATGGTTAAGGTTAGGCATTGACCTCGAATGGTTAACGTTTGGCATTGACCTCTAGTGGTTAAAGTCCGGCATTGACCTCGAGTGGTTATGGTTAGGCACTGACCTTGAATAGTTAAGGTTAGCAATGATCTTGAATGGTTAAGGTTAGGCATTGACCTCGAATGATTAAGGTTAGGCATTGACCTCGAATGGTTATGGTGAAGACGGGTCGTCGGGCAGCGAGTCTCGTGAGAGTTTTTGCAGGTTTTCGCAATTTGCGGGTTACCTTCTAGACACGACCCAGTAAGGGATTTGATCCAGCCAGGTGGAAAGTGTTCGTGAGATTATTGTGATTAAAATAGCACTAACACCAAGACAATTAGCTCAAAGTTATTAATTAGCTGTAATCAACATTTGCTATGTGTGAATGAAGCAACATTTGCCGACCATTCTGTGTAAAAAGAACTGCTGCAAAGTGTGAATCAATTTGATATATATTAAAACACTATTAGATTAACCAATGGGATATGTAGTCAAATTAGACTTTTCCACCTTTTTAAGGTTAACAAAAAAAACATGTGTAGGTCAGTGATGCATATACATTACTCTATAAAAACTAAAGAAAATATTATGTCAGTTTCAAATGAGTCTATATGAACCAGTTCATGTTTTATTGAGTTTTTGCGGTATTACATACTATCCCTGCAGACAGAAAAGTTACATTTTTAACAACAAAGAAAAATAATTTCACTTTTGACTGAAGTCAATTACTGAAGTCTACAAAAAAAGTGTTCAGTTAATACTGAAATCCATTTCTCTATCTCTTACCTCTATGTCTTGGATGATCTTGGGATAAAGGGAGTGATAGTAGGAGTTGGGTGGGACTTCTGACGTGCGGTTCTTGAACAGATATTTCTCCCTGGGGGAAGGAAAAATATAAGAATGACAGCTGCTTTGTATCCACTGGGACTTTTTTTCCATCTACAATAGACACTCAAGAACAACAGAGTATAACCTTACTTCCTCCTTCTCTTCCTTTCTTTTATCCTAAATGAAATGCCAAATACTAGAAGACTAACAAGCACACTGAAAACAAGTAGTTTACCTATATCCTCAGATAGCATCCTCTTGATTTCTACATGTGTCGGACATTTTTAGATCTCAATGTAAACAAAGGTAGGCTAGCTAACCCTGTATATTTGTGTATGTAAATGGGTCTATGTCCATTCTCACCACTGGTGTCTCTCAGACAGGCCTTTCCAGAGCGGGTCAGTGCGGACCATGCGTTCGATGAGCTTCTTCCACAGCATACCCTCAGAGATGACCCTCTGCCACTCCTTACACACAAGCTCTGCCGAGCACAGCGAGCGTGCATCCAGGAAAGACAGGATGTTCTCCGCTATGTGATCCAAGCCTTGGGCTAAAGGGAGGAAGACAAGAGGCGGAGTGAGTGTTTGCTTCAAAATTAATAGGATTTCATGTGGACAGTTTATCTGTGCCTGGGGTTCATTATTTTCAAAAGTAATCATGTTTTTTGTATTTAATACATATATAATAAATGAATAATAAATGAATTTAATCAAATCTTTTAAAAAAATGGCTACAAAACAAAATCAGATAAAGAAAATACAAAAACCTGGTTGGATATTTTAGGAATACTATTTGTAGTGCAAACTTTCTTTGGTTTTCTCTTTTTGTTGTTGTGTTCATTAGAGCAGGACATAAATAAAAAATCACTTTAAAATAATCTTCTATTTTTATAAAATCAGGGCAATTTTTCAAGGAAACCGGTAAAAAATGAAAATGCTGAATCTTATGTGTGCCTAACTGTACAGTCATATATATCTATGCTTGTACCTGGCAGCGCAGTGATGAAGTCCCTCTGCAGCATGGGTTTGAGGTAGGAGTTGATGTGGCCGTGCTGGTAGTGGCACATACGGGAGATCAGGCGCTCGACGAACTCCACCTGGTCGGCCTCCGACCACTGGTCAAACAGGGCGATGCAGTGTTCCTTCTCCTTCTCGTAGTTCCCCTCTGACGGGCGCTTGCGGGACCCCACAACAGGACCATTACTAAGCTGTATTGAAAAAAAACATTTGAGTTCAAATTAGTTATTACAGTAGAATAAACACAATACCGCATCATTAACTTTCAAGTCTTTTTTCCATCCTTATAACAGTCTGTGAAGAGGATCAAGAGGAGTCTTATAGTTTCAGAATGGACTAAGTTAAAAATCAATTTTCATTGCTTAGGGTTAAAGCTCGTTAAACCACTAGAAGCCTGCAGTGGAGTGGGTGTATGTGTGGGAATAGGAAAAAATGCTTAAAAATAGATATTAATGTCAACAGCATTTGTCAACACGAGTGTGAGGTTTTTACAAGAAGGCATGAAGGGAACAGGACATACATTTATATATACAGTATATATCAATTTGGATGTCACAGTATACTGTGACATCCAAAATAAATCATATTTAACATTGTTAAAATTATACTAATTCAAATGTTCAACAATTTTGAAGCATGTGAAAGCTTTAACTGCAATATCAACCTTTATATGAGGGCCATGGAGCAAAAGAGGAAATTACAAGACTTTAGGCCCAAACAGTGGAGCACTTAAAGGCCTCTTGACTTAAGAGAACCCCCCCTCTCTTTCTTCTTCTGTGTTTTTATCCCTCTATTTATCTACTTCTCAAATTTAACTTTATTTTATTCATGAATCCCCCTCTGGTCCTGTTTCTGAGTTTTTCATATTTCTTTGTTCCCTGTTTGGGCTTTATATTCTGTTTACTGATTGTTGTAGACATCTTTTAGTGTTATAATACTGGCTAAATTTATATGGGTTGAAGCAACGCTGCTTATATTATTTACTTTAGTAGTTATCAATTTATGTTCTTTACTGCAGATATGTATGTATGTGCAATATGTTGGTATGTATTATATGTTAGTGCGTATGTTTTTTATGTTACGTTTATACGTATGTATGGACTTTGACTGTGTGCTTTTTGTTGGTCTGTCATATTATTGTTAAATCTTACTGACCAGTCCTTTTACATATAGTGTTTTGTTTGATTACCTTCTTCACTGCTGTATTGCTGATTGTATGTCTAGATCTCTTTGGTTCAAAGAATAATACAAGTTTGATCACAAACTTGAGGGTTCCCCTGGGTAGGAGATTTAAATAAAAGTAAACAATTCATACATTATATGCCATTCCTGATGCACACACACCTTGAGAACTGTGGTCTTCTTTGGCGAAAGATCGTCCACGAGGTTCTGTGACTCCATCCCTGACGTGTTCTGCAGAAAAAGAACAAAACAAAGAGAAAGTGCGGGTTAGTTTTATTCTCTTTGCATCTGTGTGAAAGGCGCTGTGAGAGCCAGGGCAGCGGTGTGGACAGCGCTGGACACAAGAGTGCCACAAACACAGCCAAGGAAGGGTAACCATCATGACTTCAGAGGCGTGCACGCACAAACACCCGTGCATACACACACATATGGGGTGAAAAAAACTAAACACTGCAACAAAAGAAATCTATTCTCTTGCTTGTCTGTGATGTGAGCTAAGTAGTCTGGACAGGAAATTAAACTGCAGCATCTTGGGTATGTCACTGGCAGCAGCTCAGGCATGACTGTAATGAAACTAAAATCAGATAGTGGCCTTACAGTATATAGACAGATAGACAAAAATGGGAGGTAACCAGAACCCATTTCTAGCATGACTTAATTCCCTTACAAGTGCACTGCAAACATAACAGGGTTATGGCACAAATCCCTTATTGACAGTAACAGAGTGAGATGCTACTACTACTACTACTAATAATAATAATAACAACACTTATACATAAATGGCAAATATCAGGTTCTTTATAGCATATACACTTCTTTGGGAGTCATGGACAGTCAGGCAGCAATATCATAATCTTACATTCATCATTATATACATAAAAAACAACAACATGGAGACCTGCTATCCTCTTAGGGGGCTTCATGTGTACGGGTTTTAGTTGTGACTGAAGATACGCCGGATGTTAGGAGACCACCTTGAACCAACATGTTTGCACAGAGTAAAATTAACATTTTCATGAAACAAGCATATTCCTGAAGTATGAAGACTCTTTCAAAGAATACGCTGCAAATTCTCCAGAAATAAGCAGGAACAGCACAACTACATATGAAACACACCCAAAATGGACTTCACAGATATATTAAACTGATTTGGGGAAATGGGACACACAAGGTCTTTAACCTGGAAGAGGGTCAATGCTATCGCATATCTGTATAGGTGGTCGCAAGGTCACGGTTTTTGAAAACAGCTAAAAAGCTAGAATGGAGGTCTGTCTGTGTGTTTATTTTAATAGTCTATCAGTTAGTGCTTCTCTAGAGTTGCTATTGGCGGGCTGAACCAGGGGCCCATCTTAAAAACAGGATTACTAATTATCTAAATATTCTTTTTAAGTGAAACCCAGAACTTCCTCAAGAGCTGTTACATGTTTTGCTCAGTGTAGTTATCCATCTAACTTGGTGATGGGGCTACATGTGGAGAGTAAAATCAACAAAGAACATTATCAGTGGTTGGCACTAACACAACCACACAAACAAACAAACAAACAAACAAACAAACAAAACAAACGGTCATGAACCAAGACCAAAGCAGACAGGACAAGAAGCCAGAATGGGCTTGCTGGTGTTGATGATCATGCAGAGCAGAAGAAGAGAAGGAAGGAGAAATAAAAACAGACAGACCAGGTTTGGCCAGGCAGGCAGGCAAGCAAGCATGTAGCCTCTCAGAGCTTGAAGGAAGACCCCCCACCTCGGCCCTCACACCTCCAGGTAGAAGGCAGGAAAAATGTTACTCCTCAGTGCGGGGTTATTCTCTGGTACCCCCTGCGTCCTTCCTCCACTCACACCAAATTACTTTGGAAATAGTCTACTATTCAAACTGATTATAAAAGTTTTGTTTTCATTACACGGCACAATTACTGACTTTTTAAGCATTCTGGGGCCTAATTTAGATGCAAGAACTATGATTTGACAAGATTATAAGGAAGTCAATTACAGTTTATAAAGCTACAAATCTGTGTCAAGCAGAGAGAGTTTGAGGACGCACCAGAGAAGAACCTGAGAGCAGTGTGCTTCCAACAGAGAGGAAAGGACAACAGAAGGTGAGGAGGTAGGAGGGTGAGGGGGTGAGTGGGTGCTGTCTGCACCAAGGTGGTATGAGGAGTCATGTGGAGTGGGTGAAGAAAAGTGAAGGGTGAGGAGATGGCAAGGGAGGAAGGGAAGGGAGAGGAGGAGGAGCAGCAGAATTAAGAGGAGAGAGGCAGAACCTGGTTGTGAGCCCGGGTGGAGGGGATGCTCTGCAGGCACCTGAGTGCACACAAACTCTCAGCCACCGAGGAGCAGCCCAGCCAGAGAGAGCGAGGCACAGAGCACTGTGTGAAAGAGAGAGAGGAAGGGAGGACGGGAGGAGGAGAACGAAGTGGACAGGGTGAGGGAGGAAGAGAAAGGGAAGAGCGAGAGACCAGAGATGGGAAGTAAAGGAAAAGAGGAGGGGGGGGTTGATGAGGGAAGTTGGGAGGAGGAAACCAAAGGAGATAGATGGATCAATGAATGGACAGATGGATGGAAGTGGTGAGGAGTTGGTGAGGAACAGGACAGGTGGAGTGTGGAAAAGTGTTGAGAATATAAAAAATAATAGAAAAATAAATAAAGTTTGGTTTGAAATTGAGAGGAGGTGGGTGTGTAACCATCAAAGGTGAGGAGAGAAGAGGGGAGGAGGTGGGGGATAGTGAGGGGAAAAACCAGTATTAGAGCTACACACACATTGGCACAGTGAGCGCAGGAACACACACTCCTTCACACACAAGATACAGACTGATAAACATACACACAGAAGCATTATTAGACATGAACTGGGTGGGGATAGGTAGAGGAGAGGGAGGGGCAATGGGAGTATTTGTCAATATTGTCACTTTTGATTTGACAGAAACCCCACCCACTGTTCTGCCATCCCCACTCTCATGAGTGGTTAGTGAATAACACTGGGACAAAAAAAATAAATCAAAATAAATACACAGACACAACCCAGACAAATTCTAAATGTTTTGTAGGTCTGTTTGTCCCCAAACCCTGCAGAAATGCATATTTCCTCCATTTAATATGTGTAATCATTCTTCAGTGAGAGGGAAAAAGAGATGTATAAATGCATTAAGTCCATTGGCTACATACAGTATATGCTCTAGTCAGATAAATTATTTTTCATAGTCAACACTAATAATCTCTTTTCAACATTGATTTCTTATTCGGTGATGGAGTGAGCGCTTCTGTTTTCAGTCTTTCTAATAATCAATTTTTAACTTAGAGACCAAAATAAAAGATCAAATAACCAATGGTAGATTTAGAAAGCAATGCATCTATTACATTTTATTATTTTGCTTTGTCTGCAGTGATTTGAATCACTTTTTTAAATTTGATGAACTTTAAAACACCTCCCTACAGTCTGATGTAATTTACTGTTTCTCTCCATTACTAATCCGTCTATTTACTGGAATTTCATTTCTCTCAAATGATCTATAGACATCTGTAGTAACTGTGGATAGAACCCTTTAGCAAAAGTAGGCACGTTTGTGCCCCAACAGGAAACATCTAGTCCATGTCCATATAATCTACTTAACAATCTAAGATACTAAGTTACTTCCTAGGCCTTAACTTGCTATGTCAATAGCAAGTATTGGCAATACAATTGATTTGTTTGTTAAGAGAATCCTGAAGGCTGTGTGGTATTTCAGATAATAGAGTATGAGTGCAAAACGAAAGTAAACTCTATCCATGTTTAAGTCCATTGGCTACATACACTATATGCTCTAGTCAGATAAATTATTTTTCATAGTCAACACTAATAATCTCTTTTCAACATTGATTTCTTATTCTGTGATGGAGTGAGCGCCTGTGTACATTTCTGTTTTCAGTCTTTTTTAATAATTAATTTTAACTTAGAGACCAAAATAAAAGATCAAATAACCAATGGAAGATTTAGAAAGCAATGCATCTATTACATTTTATCATTTTTACTTTGTCTGCAGTGATTTTAATCAATTTTTTTAAATTTGATGAACTTTAAAAACACCTCCCTACAGTCTGATGAGTAATTTACTGTTTCTCTCCATTACTAATTTGTCTATTTAGTGGCATTTCATTTCTCTCAAATGATCTACAGACATCTGTAGTAATTGTGGATAGCAAAAGTAGGCACGTTTGTGCCCCAACAGGAAACATCTAGTCCATGTCCATATAATCTACTTAAAAATCTAAGATACTATGTTACTTCCTAGGCCTTAACTTGATATGTCAATAGCAAGTATGACAATACAATTGATTTGTTGAGAAACCTGAAGGCTGTGTGGTATTCCAGATAATAGAGATAATGAGTGCCAAACAAAAGTAAACTCTATCCATGTTTAAGTCCATTGGCTACATACAGTATATTGCTCTAGTCAGATAAATTATTTTTCATAGTCAACACTAATAATCTCTTTTCAACATTGATTTCTTATTCTGTGATGGATTGAGCGCTTCTGTTTTCAGTCTTTCTAATAATTAATTTTAAACTTAGAGACCAAAATAAAAGATCAAATAACCAATGGAAGATTTAGAAAGCAATGCATCTATTACATTTTAGCTTTATCTGCAGTGATTTTAATCACTTTTTTAAATTTGATGAACTTTAAAAACACCTGCCTACAGTCTGATGTAATTTACTGTTTCTCTCCATTACTAATTTGTCTATTTAGTGGCATTTCATTTCTCTCAAATGATCTACAGACATCTGTAGTAATTGTGGATAGCAAAAGTAGGCACGTTTGTGCCCCAACAGGAAACGTCTAGTCCATGTCCATATAATCTACTTAACAATCTAAGATACTAAGTTACTTCCTAGGCCTTAACTTGCTCTGTCAATAGCAAGTATGGCAATACAATTGATCTGTTTGTTATAGAGAAACCTGAAGGCTGTGTGTGGTATTCCAAGATATACAGATAATCAGTGCCAAACGAAAGTAAAATCCATGTTTAAGTTCATTGACAAAACACACATCTGTGTCTTATCTTAATTGGCCTCTTCCTTTTGAGCCCACTTTGACCCCTGTGATGTTAATGTTAGCTTATTACTAAGCTAACGTTAGCCTAGCTAGGCTAGCTTTATCAAGATAGCTAATCATTTCAACAAGAAAACAGTGTTCAAATCTGACCAAATATAGATAAAAAAGACATATTATAATGACAGTTAATACTTCTTGTTACCAAAAACACCTTTTATCGCCCTGCCTAATTGACTGTTTTTGTATGCTAATGCCTGTCATGTACACCTTAGCATTTGTTAGCTATTGAGCTAATTGCTACCTCGCTAATCGTGCTATGTGAATGAATACACTTCCTTCTACGCACTTGGAAAATATAAACAGAGAACAAGCACATGACTACGATTTAAACCGACATCCCGTTGTGTTATCAAACATATTTCACGTCTCCACTAATCTATTATCATATAGGTTGTCTTTAACGTAAACTACATATAATATAGCCCGTAAATGTACGTGGTTCATCGCCTGTGTTAGCTTGTGTTAGCTCGGATGGCTAAAGGTATCACAGACAGGGCCCAGTTCAGAGTGGCGCAGCGTCACCGCAGTAGTGAGCGCTACCATCCGAGAAACATCGACTGTTTTCGGCCTGACATCTACCTTTTAATCCCCCTGTTGTTTACCAGTTTTATCCCAAAAAAAACACATACATTTATCAGATGTTGAAGTCAAAGTGTTGGTTGTTAATGTGGCCTGTATGAGGAGCTTTCTTAAGCTAAATGTATGGATAATTTCAGGCCCTCCCTCTGTTTTCTGGTTCCCCCTCCTTTTCTCCTCCACCTCTCCCGACAAGAGCCGCTTCAAGAGCTCCGTTCCTGCGCGTCGAAATCAAGCTTCCTATTCCACCAAGAGTGATACTTTGAACACCCTCGGATTGTTCAGTGAATTTGCCACAAACGAAAAACTCAATCCTTACCATCAGCTCCAACGTTTTGTCCTCCATCTCCGGCTCCATGTTGACGATCCCCCCCGAAAAAACTCGGCTCCTCTTGAAAATGGAAACCCAGCCCTTGCGTCGGCGGCCCGCAAATGCAGAGACGTCATTCACTTCGCTCAACCACCACACACGGCTTTGGTAGGGCAGTGTCAGAAGAGGGTGGGTGTTGGTGTGGGTGGATGGGGTGGATGGTTAACGCCCCATTGCGATGAGAAAACGCTGCTGATTGGAGGGATTTTGTCAAAAGGGGGAGTGATTTCATGGCTTTGCTTTTTATTGATTGGCTCACCGTGCTACCAAGGCTTCCCCCGGTGACTCCCCCAAACAAAAGGGCAAATGGATGGAAGATGCTGTTGCTATCCTGAAGTGGAATACACTAAGGCAAAAAAATCAATCATCCGCATAGCTTTTTGCTATGATATGCTGCATGCAGGATGTTGGCTTATTTAATTATGACATGTGTGATGACAGGGAATGGTCATTTAAAATGTACGCACCGTAAAACAGTAACAGAAGTTATGATGCAAGGATTTATGGTTGTGTTCCTATTGCTTGCTCATAATATGGTCAAATACAATTTTGAGAAGATGTTTTGGGTTGTTTCAGTACATTTCCATCCAATTGTTTAGTACATCCACACAGGAAATCAAGTGGAGAGGGATAAAAGTGACATAATAAGTTACACCAGGGGCGTCTTGCAAAAAAAGCAGGTCACAGAGTTAACGGAATAACTTTGAGGAGTAAAACATGGAGCTGCGTGAACATGGATTTGATATGAGAAGACCAATTTCAGGCTTTAATCAACAAAGTAATCCAGAAAACTCAGTTAACCAGGCACAACTTCAGTTTCCGTCATCCTTCACCTTAGTTCACCTTAGTTCACACTCTCCTATGAATCCCATAGGCATTAAAGAAATGTGTCCGACAGTCAGTTGAGTTGTTAATGTTTGAATTACTCACATCCTACAGTCTCAGAACTGTAATTTTTATCTCCGCTGGGCATGTTTTAAGGCTGTAAAATGCAGGATGTTTTGTTTCCCTCCTTAATGCTCGGTGCCTACTCTGAGAATTCATCAAAGAAAGCTCTTTTGTGCAGTTTTACGTCCATAGCTTGTCCTGTGAATCAATGACTCATTTTTTAAGAGAGAATGGATGTTTGGTGTATTCAAAAAGGCCATTATTTAACAACTCCTTGGGTATCTTTTAGCTCATGTCCCCAAATAGAGTCAAGCAAAGGCCAAATCTCATTTTCTAGATGACCAACATGACATTAAAAAAATTGTATCTGCAGGAATGCATTGATAAATTCAGATTTTGAATGGATTTCTGATAACATGAGGCGGTCACAGATTCATTTACAAATGCAATCAAATATGTCAGGTGGAATCTTGTAATTCAGATTCTTGAAAATTTGATAAGTTAATTTTATCTGAACATATCACCTCATGTCAAGGAGGACACTAATGAATACCAAGATAAGATCAAATATCTTTGCTTTCTGCAATTTAAAATTAATTCAATTTCAACATGAGGAGGTGGATCCTGATGAACCAATTGGACAACAGAATCCCCTAAAAGCAGTCATGCATACGTATCACTCACAACAATATATTCATTTAAAAAGGTCAGAAAAGCAGAGAAAAGGTCCGCCTTCCCAGGAATAGGACAGACACAGCACAGGATTGAGACCACAGCAGATGAGGAGGTAGCAATGGTTTTCAGCAGTTCAAATTTAATACTTTGTCCCCCTTTCTCTACAGAAACCCAGGTAAAAAAAATCCCCCACTCTCATAAAATACAACAGCAGCAGTTACCAGTAAAAAAATGAAATGCAAAAAAAAAAAAAAAAAAACAGAAGAAGAGAGAGAAAGCATAGACGGGAGAGAAGAGAGAGAGAGGGTAGGTGTATGATGAGGCAAGAAAGGAAAATATATTTTCTATATGTGAGGACAGAGTCCAAAGTTCATCTTCAGACCGGGTTAGGGGCAGCGAGGAATCTGGGAACTTGCTGTTGTGTTCATTCAAAATGGAGGGGAGGAGAAAAAAAAAGAACAAAATGAGTCGAGTCCAATCCAACTAGGGGAAGGAACCAGCACTCTAAGGCAGGGATTTATTCAGGAAGGGTTTTCTCCCTCTCTTGATGAAAGACAATCTCACTCCTCTTCAGCCTGTGTGATGCTTTTTTGTCGTGTGTACAGATGAAATGTATGCACAAGTTTGTGTATGCAACAGGTAAATTGGAAGGTATGTCTGTCATATATGGTCAACACGGTTGCACCTCTCACTTGCTGCAAGAGAGGTGGCATTTTTCTTTCCTCATTTCTTCATTCATTCCTTTGACTTTTCTTTTCTTTTTTTCTCCCAATAACAGTCCCCGACTACCTAGTAGTCATCCAAATCAAAGAACTCATCGTCCTCTCCTTGGTACTCCATGCCCTGGAAATCCACCCTGTACCGCAAGATACCTGAGGAACACAGACATGATAGATTAACAAGGGTAATATGATGGCGGACCAGCTTATGTCATGTTTGGTTAGATCGTGGCAGCATTAAAGGGAGAATTTTTATTAGGATAAGCTAATCCCTCTTGGCTATTGGGGTGGGAGTATTTGTATCCAAAAAGCATGAATTCATGAAATCCTCTGTTTTTAAGTTCTACTTACTGAATTTTTAATCCAACATAAAATTAACTTTTCAGTTGAGGAAATGTACAGGGAATAAGTATGTATTTGTTGTGATCAAGTGATCAGCTCTACATTTTAGACTCATGACGATTCCACAATTGTCCTGCTAAACATTCTGCATCACACCTGTTCACAAAGAAATAATTCAAAGATTTTGCACAATTAAGGTTTTTTATAATGCTAATGTCTACTGGACAACAACACATCAGCATGAAAAGTCCTTACCTGTAGCAGGAAACCATGTCAAATATATTCTATTTTGGCCACTCATTTTTGGCCTATCATGCCACTAATGTTCAAAGTTGTGACACAGAGTGGTTGGCAATATGAATCTCTCACACACTCTTTAGGATAAACAAATTATGGCTGCAACCAACGACTATTTCTAAATGTCGATTAACCTGTTGATTATTTTCTCAATAAATCGATTAGTCGTGTGGTCTATAAAATGTCAGAAAATTGTGAAAAAAAGTCGACCAGAGTTTCCTGAAGCCCAAGATGACGTCCTCAAATATCTTGTTTTGTCAAAAAAATATATTCAGTTTACTGTCGTAGAGGAGTAAAGAAATCAGAAAATATTCACATTTAAGAAGCTGGAATCAGAATTTTCACTTTTTTTTCTTAAAAACGTACTCAAACTGATTATTAAAATAGTTGCAGAATTAATTTAATAGTTGACAACTAATCAATTAATCTATAACAAATGTTTTCCAAGCACTTGGAACGTAAAAGGATAATGTGAAACTTTATTGACAACATAGGGAATTTCTAGTGCATATCTATCGTCAAAGGGGAGGACAATACAGCACAGTATTTCTATGACCGTAACATTAGGGTGCTTTTAATTTGCCTTCACTATGCCTCTTTACCTCTTTGTCCACCACGTGTCTCCTAAAAAAAACTCAGAGGGTGGCCAAAGGACAGGAGGAAAGTGAATCAAGGAAAAAAAGAGAAGAGTACCAAACTGGGACAGTCCATCCATCCCCACTACTGTATCAAAATCCATATCAAGTAGCCTATCTAGTTAAAGAACAGGAGTCTGTTACTTTACTCTGCTGTTGCCATGGTTATATCTCTATTTCCTAAAAGTGGTCTGACATGGCATCTTTTAATCCAAATTAGTCATAGCCATAACCTTCTATGTATACGTCATAGTCTTGAGTTCATGGAGTTAAGCCAATGATTATTATTAGCCTGTGACATTCTTGCAATCATATAGCCATGGCTATCAATGTCTTAATTGTTGCTGATCTCAGCATAAAATGCATTTCAGGATCCTGAAAAGACACTCTAGTTTTAATTGTGACAAAGTGGTTATGTGGATAATGGAAAGGCTTGTTTCCTATACTATTTCAGGTTGCAAAGGAAAAGCACAGTGGAAACCTGAGGACAAGTGGAGGCTTGACCCTGCTCCCATTAGTAATAACCACTGAACTACACATATCCTCCTTTCTTCCTAACTTGATGTTGTACAAATTTGCAATTCCACTGTCATAAACCCCATCGTAAACGACAGTGTGCTTACCCCCGATGCCTCCAAAGCCCTTGACGAACTGGGACCCTTCTTGGCTCTTGTCTGTGACTATCTCCAGCGTGGCTCCGAATTTCTTGTAGTTGTTGGCAAACCACTCCAGCAGTGGCATGCTCTCGATCAGCTCATGTTCCTGCCCCGTCTAGAAACACAATCAGAGTCAGGAACGCATGGCATGATGGGAAATGGGTCTAACTTAATCACAGGGATCCGTCCTTTCTTTGTAGTGCTCACCTCCTTGTCTGTGAAGTGAGACTTGTCTTTCTCCTGCTCTGGCGTTAGATACAAAGTCTTCTCATCTGAAAACCAAAAAGAGAGACGTGAAGATTATAGCATCATAGTATAATATTTCTTTTCAATATTTTTCTTGGTTCTCAGTAATGTTAGATGTGATATTTGTGGCTCGTGTACCGTTCTCTGCTCCGTTGCTCTCTGCCCCATGTACACGTAGAATGTAACGCATGGTGTCTAAGTTTTCGTAGACTATGAGGATCTCCACTGCTCCCATTTCCAGGGCTTTGAGTGTGTCCTCCACACCAAAACAGTACTTCCCCGTGTCCTGACTGATCTCATCGAAGTACCGCCCTGTATAGAGGGACAACCATTAAGAAAATCTCTAACAATAAAAGCTTTTGTTTTCTTTAGCGGTCACCTAAAAACAGTTGTTCCAATGTGTCAATAGGACAACTCACCTATGAGCTTCTTCTCCTGGATGAACTTGACATTAGAGAGAACCTCCGCTGAGAGTTCAATAGCCTGGTTGAAACCATTCTCTCCTCCATACGAGATGTCCACCAGCTTCAAAACCTTGGCCTGTAACCTCTGTAAAAAAAAAAAAACACACGCATAGGTTAAACACACTATAGAGATATCCATACACAGGCATAACGTGATATAATTAAGAAGCACACTTAATATCAATAAGGTTTTCCTCCAAATTCTGCAGCTTGAAAACTAAATCTTGGTATTTCTACCAAGTCCCTAACAGGTGAGATATGGTGAAGGCCATCAACAGAACATACTGACAATAATCACACATTATACTACGGGCTTTTGTTCCCACCATAGCTGTTGCAGGATATCTGTGGAAAGCTCACACAACAGTTACAAGTGTTGTTGTTGTTGCCATTGCTCAGGGGTCAAGTGCACCCAAAGAACTGACGTCCTAAGCTCCAAATAAAGTCTGGGATAATTTTCAAACATGTTTTTGTTGTTGATCATGTAAATATTCAACCCTTTTACCAATATACCATGTACTCAATATGTTGTCCTTTACAATATAAAGCATATTGCTTTATAATGTACGTAAAGGTTGCTAATGTTGGGGTGTATTGTGGTGCAGGTCAACCCACAGACAAGAGCAAATTGCACTAAATGGCATAGCGTAAATGATTTTTTTTTCAGTGTGAATAGGAGTCTTAAAAAGGGGATTGAGGGAGGTACTCTTCATTATGGTATGGCTCTATATAATATATAAAAAGACCTATTAGCATTTGGAAAAAACTGCTACAAGTAACACCCAGTGAACCCCACTGTATTTACCAAGAATACAAATAATTTGGCAACAGTCCTTTAGCTGTACAATAGTAATAAATAAATATTATGGATATCCTCATAAAAACATGATATACCTACTATTAATCTAGCTAAGTGTGAAGAATTACATAGTTTGTTTGTATATGTTGTGCATTTGTCCCTTTTAAAAATGGAACAAATCAATCTGTCTTTTTTTTGGTATCTATTCCCCACAAAGCAAACTGAGATTCTAAATTGTTGAGTTGTCTAGTTTCTGAATTGTTTTGACATTCACATCAATGAATTATTGATATATTACATAGTAAATACATATCTGGTACTGCTTTTTATCAGAACACACACAGACACAGACTTACTGGGTCGAACATGTCCGACTGGCTGAGCTCGGTCTTGAAGTCGGCAGAGCCAGCCAAGACCATTCCTGCCACATTAACTTTGTCGTTGGACACGAAAAGCTGGACAGCCGTCTCAGCCACCTTTCTCACGTAGTTGTGTCTCTTCTCCATTCTCAGACGAGCAAAACGCAGAGCAGACTGCCCTCCTCTGCCTGAAAGAAAGACAAAAGAACAAGACACACAACCTTTAGAATGTTTCTTTACAGACAAAACAAAGATCTACAAACTAATACAGAGTAATATGTAATCAATTATCTAATGATCCCTGCTGTGTAGTTGAAAATATCAAAGTTGAGTGTTTTGTGTGTATTGTGGGTCAGTACCGTGCTTCTTGGGTAGGTCCACAGTGAACTTGTGCAGCACCTCCCTGGTGTTGCCCTGCAGCGTGCCAAACAGTGCCCCACTACCGTCGATCACAATAAAGCCAAACTTACTGTCGTCAGAGAGCAGGGCTGTCAATGCCTGTTAGGGGAGAGTTAGGGAAGAATGGATGATGACAATGTGACATAAAGCCAGTATAATATAGACTCTGAGAGAGAAGTTAATGTCTGTAAAAGAATATATAATATCATATGCAGACACAGAAACCAAGCAAAAGCTCTCACCTCGGTGTGGAACTTGTTGTCGCAGAGGTACAGGGAGGTGTTGATTGGCTTAAAAGGCTCAAAGTCGATATTGACTTTCTTCTCCTTGCCTTCCTCTGTCACAATGGTGCCACAGTACACGACCAAACCATTGGGTGGCACTGGCAAGAGAGAAAGGTCAGAGGCCAAAAGATTAGACAAACATCCGGATTTTGTACAGATGGATTAACAATGTAGATTTTCTGGAGGGGAGGCCGGCATCATCAAACTCTCTCAAATATGTCGCCGCACATGTTCCACTCTTGGTTCTAAAAGGCCATAACATACTGTGACAAAATGTCCCAAGTGTTTTCCCTGGAGTGTTTTTCTATTATGATGTGATGTAAGCACTGTACCGATGGGTAATACACACCCTTCTCTCGTGCATATAGCAACCGACTTTACAATTTAATGCTATAATCACATCTTGTGCTAAGAACATTGCCCTCTCATTTACTAGCTGGGCAGAAAATGCAAGGAGGCGCATAATACACCGTACATACGCATGGTAAAATGCTGAGAAAGATGTTGTAATTTCCGGTTCATTCTAGACCCACTGTAACTGAAAACCTGTTCATGTTTATAAATCTGGACTTCTGCTATCAATGATCAGCTTTTGTCACAGCCACTGAAATGATATCTTTGCAACAGTATCATCTGACTAAATGTCAATTAAACAGTAGATCTGATTATTTATCTGGCCTTATCTGGGAACATGAGGATTTTTTCGGTAAAGATGCCCTGACAGAAGTTAATTCTGTCCAGCTTCCCCTGAAAAACAAAATCCCACAAGTCAGCATTGTTTTATTTGGGTTTTCATTGTAACACGTACCCTTGTTGTAGAGTTTTAGTCTTTGCTGTACAGAGGTGATGGCCCCGAGTACAGAAAGCCTGTTGACTCGGCTCTTAATGTTGGAAGCAGTGCCGAACTCATCAGCTAACATCTTGGCCACTCTAGATATCTGGTCCTTGGGAGGGATGATCAGTGAGATCATACTGGTGCCATTACTAGAAAGAGAGCGAGGATTTAATGTTAGTGATTTACATAAACACTTAGGTATACAAACACACAAGATGGTAGGGGATGCAGTGTCTAATAACTCACTATAAACATTAGTGACGCCGCATTAGTGACACCGCAACGTCATTCATATCTATACCAAAATGACACTGACACGATAGTTGTTATCCACGTCAACTTCAATCAACTTGGATTATTCGGCACTCCAACTTTGACCTACTCACTTTATTACCTTCAAGATAACACTGCATATAGCTCACATGGCATTTTGTAAATACACAACCCTGCCTTGCAAAACATCACCTTGACAAGGTCTGAAAGGTTGAGGGACAAACAGGGTGGGCTTTTCAGTTACACAGCCCTTTAAGCCGAGGACTGTTTCAGTTCCACTGCTCTACACTCCCTCTCCTTTCACTGCCAGTCAAAAGACAAAGCATACCAGTACAGGCTGACACTGCACACAGACACACGGGCAGGTAGCAGCAGCAGCAGCTGGATGAATATAGGGCAAACGGTCAACTGTGTGTGTGTGTGTGACAGTGATATGGCAGCACAGGACAGCAGATTCTGCGCAACACTAGACCGGCAAAGCTGTCGCAGAACAAGCTACAAAGCAAAGTGTAGCAACACCCCACATTTTCACATGTCGTGTTTGATAATTCAAGAAGGCCACAATGTCCCAAAGCAGCTGATCTGGACTTCTTATCAACTTGGACATTTTGTAGAAGCTTTAGTGTAACCCTGCCATGTGGTGACTAACTTATTGGACTCTTTGGAAGAATTACAAAGCCCCTAATCATATAATCATCATGTATAAAAGGCAGACTCTATCTGAGCATGTGGACGTCCAGCTGTAAGCTAGCCGGCCTTCCTCCTCTGTGTCATCAACGTGCTTCTTTCTTGTTAAATACACCCATGGCTGGCGGCCCTCTCTCTTTCCAAAGATGACGTCTATTAGCGGGTCTCTATTAGCAACAAAGCTAACATTAGCTTGCTAGCTTTAAACCGCTTTTGTGTGGGACTACAATTCTTGACAAAGCCACATCAAAAACACACATTCTTCCATGTTATAACACAACACTTCCGACCTCCAGACAGGCTAAAATACGACAGCAGTTAGGGAGGTTAGCAATTAGCATGCTAGCAGCTAAGCTAAGTTAGCATATGCTAAGCTAACCACTCCCAAAAAACTCGGCCCCCGCTTTATCCAGATATCCAGCTGTTGCTCCGGTCACACATTCACACCATCACCTTGTACAGGTGGCATCGACTGCTGACTAATAGATCTCCTTCCTTACCCGCGGGCAGCTTCCAAACTTTTGATCAGCTTCTTGATTTTCCAGATCTCCACGTTCCTGTCCGCCGCGCTGGGGTCGTCCGCCATCTTTCTGCTGTAATCGGGTTCAGCACCTGATAAAAGACGTGAAAAAAGATAGTAAAGTAAACCCGGCAAGTACAAGATAGTGAGGGTTATTCACTGGCAAAGTATGTGTCCTAACCGGCTGGAGTAGGTACCTCTCCAACCTAGTGGTGGCGCGGTGTCCGTTAAGGCACCTGACCGGTAACTGGCAGCAGCTGTGGCCGGGAGGGAAAGCCTCTACCCGGGCTGTGTGTCTCACCACAGAGCGCGGAGGAGTACCAGGCCTACTTCTTCTGCCAGGCCCTAGCGTCCACCCTGTTCTTATCTAATACGACCTACTTCTTGTTCCCCGGGAAACCCAACAGACGTGGCGTGTATATAACGGTCAATTTAAAAATGAAGCCAGTACGGTACCTGCCTCTCGGACAACGCCGCTCCGCTCTCTGTCCGCTATCTGTCCGTTTACGTCGGTGTCGGTGGTCCGAGGAGTGACGTTGCCTTCCCCCGGTCCCGGTTTCTATCTCTCTCTCTCCTCTTCCTCTCCACGCGTGGTGCTGCTAACGACGGGGCTCCTCACACATGTGGGAGGTGGTTTGAAAACTGTGGCGTTCACTTCCTGGAAACCACATAGAAACCAATAACAGCTCTCGACTTGTACGTCAATCATAAGAAGAGAAACAACGATTGGACGGAGGGTAAAAAAAACCACATGGTTGAAGCTGGGTGGGCGTCAGGAGCTGTGCATTATGGGAGTTGTAGTTTAGTGCGATGTGACCAGGGAATGAAATTATTCAATTCAAATCACTTTATTTGTCCCCGAGGGGCAATTGTAGATGCTCGTAGAATAGTACAATTAACAACAAAATACAGGAGATTTTAACCCTAACCCTAACCCTAACCCGCTTTCACAACAGCTTCCTCCCAGCTACAATAAGAATGGTGGCAAAGGACGTTAAAGAGGGACACAAATACCCCACACCTCACCTCACCTCACCTCCATACCATTACTGACACACAGCACACCTGAACTGAATGGACTGTAATGCTGTGCAACATGCTGCCTTCCACTGTGTAATTGTCTGAAATATATTAATTATTTCTTTTTTTAAATATTTTTGAGAGTTAGAAGTTCTTTTAACATGGTCATGGAGCATATATACTGTATATTTGTATTCTGGGGGTATCATTCCTACGCAGAGGGTAGTTTAGTTTATTTATTGACTACACTGAGGGCGTTTTATATTCTAATAATTTATTTATTTATTGTGTTGAGTTGAATGTGCTAATTATTTTGTACTGTAATTACCTTGTGCCTTTTCTACCTTTTTTTTCCTTTCTTAAATTTGACTCGGTGTAAACTGCTCAGAATTCCAATGTACTTAGGTGCAAATGGCAAATAAAACTCTTGAATCTTGAATCTTGAATCTTGAATTTTAAAACATCTTGAAAGTTAAAAATAATTATACTAATATAGTACTAATACTAGTAAAATACTTAAAATAGTGCAGTATACACAGTATACGGTACATATGGATATAAAAAACGGATGAATGAAAAGCTACATTATTCTTTTTAAAAGCTTGTTGAACCTTTAAAAAAGCATTACTGCATAGATAGTCTTGTATTCAAAGTTTGTGTTCTAGGTCTGCAAGGTTGTTAAAATACAGGGTCGAAGCCATGTGCAAGTCTGTGTGTGTATGTGTGTGAGGGAGAGTGTGTGTGTGTGTGTGTGTGTGTATGTGTGTGAGGGAGAGTGCGTGTGTGTATGTGTGTGAGGGTGAGTGTGTGTGTGTGTGTGTGTGTGTATGTGTGTGAGGGTGAGTGTTTTTGTGTGTGTGTGTGTGTGTGGGGGGGGGGTTAGTTGGGTGAGTAGAGGGACATCTGCCACCTGCCAAATACAGGGTAAATGTTGGCAGTGGCAGGTAAACAATTTCAGGTCACTTGCCACCATGGCAGATAGATTTTCCTTATATTAAGAAATATTATTTTTAAAAAGCAATTCCTAAATTAAATATAGTTAGGGATTAAGGTTACATGACATATTCCATAATTCTATGGTCTGGTACCACTGACTCAGTGTTTACAATTTTAAAGTGTTCTACCTACTGTAGATTTCAGAAGTGGCAGACAAAAAAACACATAGAAACCAATAACAGCTCTTGACTGGTACGTCAATCATAAGAATAGAAACAAGGATTGGATGGAGGCTAAAAAACCCACATGGTTGAAGCTGGGTGGGTGTCAGGAGCTGTGCATTATGGGACTTGTAGTTTAGTGTGATGTGACCAGGGAATGAAATTAGCATCAGCCACCTGGGCTAGTGTTAGCAATTCTGCTAAACAAGCAATTCTGATTCTTACAAACAGTCCCTTT
>CAKAKR010063073.1:26240-48963 GCA_916700685.1 Adelosebastes latens
GCCTGAATCAGAAGCAAAAAAATGGCCAAAAAATATATAGGAACAAGATTTGATTTCTTTGTTTCAATACTTCATTAACATGTATAACAAACACGAACAAGGCAGGTTTAACCCCCCTCCCTTCTCATCACCCACACTAGGGATGGCAAGAATGGGAGTGAAAATTAAGTAAATAATAAAGGATGAACAGTGAATACTTATGTGCATAGAATACCTACATATGCACACATACATACTGTACATACCTAAAAACATTATATATACAGAAAAATGTTAATGAAAAATAAATAAATAAATAAGTAATAATGATGATAATAATAACACCACAAGTAATACAAATAATAAATAAATGAACGAACAAATTTAAAACAAATAAATAAATAAGTAGATTAAAAGATAAATAAAAATAAAAATAAACAAATTAAATTAAATTAAAAAAATATAAAAACAATGAAATAATATTAATATAGGGACAAGATTTATTTCCTTCTTCAATGGAAGATCTACACAGAAGCAAACTGCATTGTTTCCTTTATGTGGAGCAGCCTATACACATTTACACCACTAGATGTCAGCATTGATTAAAGGACAATTGAATGGCTTCTTCAGTATCTGGCTTGTTTTTCATTAGTTGATGAAGGAGCATCAAATCCCTGTAGCTTCTGTTTATTTCACTGCTCAATGGGACACTCATAAGTCAGGTCTTGTTGTGTATTTATTGCACTAATTGTGCCATGCAGATTTGTTAGACTTTATTAGGTTGCCATATGCTGGATATTAGTCAGTGTCTTAAGTGAATTGTGATTTTTTCTATCAGAAGGAACATCTGTTGGTTCATGAAGCAACAATCCCAAGGATTATCTCTGTGGTATTACCCATCTCTGGTGAACTGGGGGAGTGGGAGGAGGTGGGCGGAGCTTCTGTCTGGATCTGACACTCTCAGGATAGCTACATCATTGAGAAAAAGTGATATAGCAGTTTGTGCAACTGACTGCCTCCAAAATTGCCCAGCACCGGTATCAGCGCCAATTCATCACCATCTGTCGACCATCAGAGCTGTAATGATCTGTCGCTGGGAAATGGATGGTGCTTGCTGTGCTGTGGATGGGGGCTGTCCTAGCCAGGGCCACTATTCCTCATTTCACCTGGTCGTCACACATGAGCGTTCAAGATGAGCAGGGAAGGTTGACAGGTTGTTAGATCCTCAGCATTCTAAATAGCTAAATAAGACACTGCATTTCTTATTACAGCAGCAAGGAATTCAATCAGCACAAGGGGTTATATCAGGGGTTTCAACACCTTATTTTTGGCCTGTGGCCCAAATTTTAGGTCCAAAATATTCTCATGATCCAGTGGTGGAAGAAGTATTCTGATCTTTTACTGTGCTCAAGTAAAAAGAGCAATACTACAGTGTAGAAAGTAAGTTAGAGGTTAAAATTTAAGAAAAAAAAGTAATAATTCTCTGATTCCAGCTTCTTAAATGTGAATATTTTTTGGTTTCTTTACTCCTTTAATGACCGTAAACTGAATATCTTTGAGTTTTGGACAAAACAAGACATTTGAGGACATCATATTGGGCTTTGGGAAACACTGATCAACATTTTTCACCATTTTCTGACATTTTATAGATCAAAGAAAGAATCTATTAATCGAGAAAATAATTGACAGATTAATTGACGATGAAAATAATTGTTAGTTGCAGCCCTATTTTATTTAAACTGAATTTTTTTTACATGACAAATAAAATAAACATATTATTTATTACTATTTACAGGCTCAAAAAGGTAACCTCTAAATGAAATGGTTACTGAATACTGGTACTTGTTGGGTAGATCTACTTACTCACATATAGCCACCTGCATGAAGTGTTCCATAACAGTGTAGCCAATATGGCTGCCCTTTCCAGATTGTTGCATTGTGCTGTGTATTGTATCAGGAGAGACCTTAAGCAGGTAATGTCATAGTAGGAATGACTAATAGTCTGTGTTGTCATAGTGACCATAAGAAGGAGCAATTTGTGTGCGTGTGTTGTGTACATAGGTATGAATGTGCGAGAGTTATGGAGAGCATGACCCAAAACAGATGCCACCAGGTTCACAGGGCTCTACTTCCCCATCTGTGGCCATCTGCTTAAGTAGAGTTGAGGGGAGAGCAGGATGAGTGAAGGTGGGACTCTCAGGGGTATTCAAGGACACAGCCTTGCTTGTCATCACTAAGAAATGTGAGTGGGGTAAGCAGACAGAGGGCGTGAGGATGCATTCAATCAGACACTTGCAGAAAGAGGTTGGGCAGTTACGTAATCAGAGATACATAAACACATGGAAGTTGTGAAAGGTCTTGGCTGCACATCAGAGAGGGCCAACATCCCGGAAAAGTTAGTCAAAAACGAATGAGTAAAAACACATTACACAAATCAAAGCTCTGTGATACCTGTTTCCCTGAGTCTCATACCCTTGCTGTCACTGACATAAAGCTTTGATGACTCCCCTCCCACGAGAACTTCATTTGCCCCTCAGTGCGTGCAGTGCAGCTCTCGACACAGACGGGGAAAACTTTGAACTCCTCAGAGGGAATTAAGCAGCACATATTCTCTGCTGACTAGCTAATCTGTGACTCAGTGTGTGTCTGTCTCTCAGGCTCTCTTTCTCTGTCCTCCCCAGTGAAAAAGAGGATCATAATCGTCAGCACTTCAATAGCTCGCTTATGACTTAAACCAATCTTCTTAGGACGTGCTGTAGGGTATGAGAATGTACAACTGTTGATGTCTGCCAGCCATCTGCTGCACCACTGTGAGTTTTTGGTTCTGGGACAAGTGCAAAGATATGGGGTGGCAGCAGCAGGGGTGTCTGGGTGCAAGTTTTTTTTTTCTTTTTTGCAAATCTCAGAATTGACATTCTCGTCACATCCCTGGCTCTCTTACGGCTCTCCACAGAGGCAGAAGGAGATTTACGGATCTGCGTCCTAATATTAAGTGGATTAATCAGGAATGGAGAGTCGAGGTTGTCATAAATATAAATGAGGTCTTTTGAGGCATAGGGTGAGACACGCTTCATGTCCACACAGTGTAGGCTATTAGGAGTTTATCAGCGCAGTGGATTAAGACCAATAACCTCAATTTAGAGGCCAAGACACACAGTCAATCTTAATGATGCATTGGAAAGGGGTTAAACCCAAAGGTAATATGGACCAGCAGGCCTGCCAACACCACTCACTGACCCAGGGCATAATCCAATTGTCTTTCACGCCTCAGGAAGCGAGGAGTTCAGAGCATTTTACAGTTTCAGTTAGATTTTAAAATTATTTTCTCCCCGTATTTTTCTGTTACTGTAATGCAGACTAGTAAATATGAAAATAAAAGCACTATTGCTTGTATGTGCTACCTGTCATTGTTAGCCTGGAGGATAGTGCTGCGTTGCAGTCAGCACATCCAGTTGATAAAGCCTGGATGCCACCCATCACTCCCCAAGGAGAGATTATCAGATACTCCCATCAATCTCACGTCTCTCCCAGGGCCTGATGGTACATCCTCTTTGCCAGCAGTCTATATTGAAGAAACAGAACAAATATACACATTAGTACATGCAGAAAATACACATTTGTGTAATCAAATATTTACCAAATGCAGCTGTTGTGGAACATCTGCTCCATCAACGCCTGTCACACACATAAACACTGCAGTTCTTCATCTGACGGCTACGTTCCTTTGGCTCTTAGTACAATTAACACCGATGGAAAATGAGGAGACTCATGTAAGTCACGCTAAATTATTACAAATTAAATTGGTGCTTCTTTCAGATGAATCTAGACCATTTACTGTGGTGGTATTTCTGGGCACCAGAGATGCTGAGGTCTTGGTTGTCACTCCCCAGGATATTCAAGTTTTCATACCAATGAGTCCAGTACATGTAGTAATCCATGCCATCACTCATGCAGCGCAGCTTTAAACCGGTCTGAAATCATTATATCGGGGCCACCACCATGACAACCTCACAGATGGACTGATAGGGAAAGGAAGATGGGAAGAAGGGATGAAACAGGGGAGGAAGATGGTGGAAAATTGATTTTCTTCGAGCTGCATTAATCAAATTGACTACAGAAAGGGCATTATCAGTACAATGGATTTAATACAGCGTAATAAATGAAGACAAAGGCGTGTCTGGTGAGGCGAGCTCGCTTTGAGGGATGATGATGGGAATGATCAAAAGTCAATGCCATGCATACATCTCAGATTGAAAATATTTGTAAAAAGAAAAACCTCTTCAAAATGCATTACTCACAGTCACCCTAGTATAAATGTATAATTGTGTGGGTTGTTTTTTTTAAAATGTTTTTTAAACTGCAGGTGTGTTTCTGCAGGAATGTGCTCAAGTGATTGTATGCAACCTATGTGTGTGTGTGTGTGTGTGTGTGTGTGTGAGAGAGTCTGCTCTGGTGCATGTAGATGGCCGTTGCTGAAACAAGGACACTGAACAGACAGTATGGGATAGGGAGACTTTGATATATTCAGACAAACATTGTGGAACTGTTGCAGTAAAAGCCAAACATTTTCAGCTCACAATATCACCATTTCATTAGAATTTCAATCATTAAAGAGGACCTATTATGCTTTTGTGCTTTTTCCCTTCCCTTTAGTGTGTTATATAGTTTTTTGTGCATGTAAAAGATCTGCAAAGTTACAAAGCCCAAAGTCCACGCCAAAGGGAGTTACTCTCCCCCCACAGAAACACCGCTCCTGAACTTCTTTCTTCCGTAACGTGGCGATGTCACCAAGTAACACATTTGCATAACACCTGCCTAGCGGCTAGTTTGGCTCGCCTTCAAACAAACAGGAGCTCAAACAGAGTGTTTCAGACAGAGGGTGAAAAGAGGTGCAGCAGCACAGCCGGTATGAGAAAAATAAAGCGTTTTTGAACATTAAAGCACGTAAACATGCTCGAGTAGAAACTAAAATACAATATGCACCTAAAAATAAGCATAATAGGTCCTATTTAAAAGAAGAAAAAGCCTTTGCAAATGTGGCCATTTAGTATTGTATTTGTAAAAGGCAGACCTGCAAAAGGTTTTTGTTTTTGTATCATTGTGATTGTTTATATCTGTGTGTGCCAATAGCCCCAGGCAGCAGCACCTCATAGCCAAAGGGTAAGACAACAGCCGGACAGGATGTGGTAGCTCACTGATGACACCCCGAGAGAGCAACAGGGAACCAGACCAGTCTGACAGCGAGAACTCAGGTTATACTCATTTGCTATATTTGTCTCTTAAATTAGTGAATAAATATCTTACATTCAAAAATACAAAAGAGATATTGATGGAATTGAGTCAGAGAAAGAGGAGTGCCGTGTGATAGATGTCATTGAGCCCTGGTTGGAGGTGAAGATCGAGTGAAGGAGGGAGACAAAAGCACCACAGTTAGGAAATGGGAGGAGAGTAAAATAGGAAGGTGGGCAGTTAATTTATTTTTTAAACAAGCTTTATGACTGTTATTAAAATTTTCATTCTGATTTATTGACCGGAGGGGCAAGAGCAACTCTGCTGACTGAGAATTACATTTCTTTATTTTCTAGGTTTACCATCACTAATAGCTGCTATTGTGATATTTAAATGCAAG
Source organism: Adelosebastes latens (assembly GCA_916700685.1). Taxonomy (NCBI): domain Eukaryota; kingdom Metazoa; phylum Chordata; class Actinopteri; order Perciformes; family Sebastidae; genus Adelosebastes; species Adelosebastes latens. Next base: position 31,849 of record CAKAKR010063073.1, read on the forward strand.
CAGTATTGCTGTCATTAATCACTTAATTTATGAAAGGTACAAACTATTCATGATTTATGTAAAATTTTTGTTGCAGGCTACTCTTCTAATTTTACTTAACAAGCAGTATTTTCCTGCTTGAGAATAGGAATGCATTTATATAGTGCTGTTATGCAAAGCACTTCACAATTCGGCAGCACGAACCCAAACCACTTAGAGCAATTTGGGGTTCAGAGTCTTGCTCAAGGACACTTCAACACATGGTCAGGAGACACCAGGGATTGAGCAAAAAAAATGAGTGGACGACCGGTTCTACCTGCTGAGCCACAACTGAGTAATAAATATTTAGGTACTTTTTCAGCCAGTGTTAATAATGATGAGATACTGATCCAAACATGTTTGCAATCAGTACTCAATACCAATATGTAGAATATGTAAATTTAGAACAACTGATTGAACTGAATTCTCCTTGACATGTTTGGGATCAGTGTGTTTGCTGGATCTTTATAGACACTGTTTCGACAAGAGACTCTTCCAAAACAGAGTCCACTCATCATCTGAATGGAAGATTATTAAGCACATTTAAGTTTGTGGACAAACTAAAAAGGCAGAGTAGATGGGGCAAAGCTACCGAACATCCAGTTTCATCCTCCCTCGCCAGGTCTTCGTCGTCCTTAATAGCTCCTGATGATGAAGTGATGACTCCTTCTCTTGGTCGACAAAGAGAATGACATCATCCTAGCTGCCAAAATCCCCCTGATGTGTCCTGCTCCTTATCTGCAGAAAGATAAGCACAGACAATAACACCTGAACTTACAAAGAAGTTGGCAGATTGCCTTTGATTGTTTGGTGTTTTCTTTATGTTATAGCCCATATATAAAAATGAAAACACAGAAATGTACATGCTCAACTCACGATAAGACCTTAAATGAGGAGAATTAATTTGCTTGTTTCTTATGAAGTGAATATAATTTGTGTTTTCTTGGGTATCCTACATCATGAGACTCTGTGTCTGGAAAGGCTGTGGCTCCCCCTGTTCGGATGTACTTGTTGTGCTGGTTGCGGTCACCTATAATTAACCCCACTTGTGTATATTGATTGTAAAATTGCCAGAATACATGCTGAAGAAGGGCCTCTTTTCTTTTTTGCTATGTGAGGTAAAAAGAACACCAAACAAACACACACATATACGTACAGGAGGGGGTAAAGAAAATAACAGCATCGCCTAAGAATGAAATACAATCCAACATAAAAGCACCACAAACTACAGCCTGAAAACCTCTCTGACACAACGGCAACACAAATTCAACACTATAATGTCTCTCTAGGCTATTCAATTGCATTATAATGTAAAGCATACCTGCTGTTTTGTTTACCCTAGAGTCAGGAAGCACCTCTTTTCTATTAGTAAAATATTTAAGGCCTGAATCGTAACTGAACATTAGCACAACTCTAAACAAGCATACACTCAAGAGATTCCCCCCAGTGGATAGATATAATTTTATTTAACACTGAATCAAATGGCTCCCATACAGTAATGTGCAGCCGTATGCAATTTCAGCTCATGGTTTAGGTTTAGCTGCACCCTCCACAAGCTGAAACCCACTACTCCCTGCACAACAGCTCACACAAGCGGTTTAAATGCTAAATACGCACAGCATGACATCACGGAGAACCAAAGTAAATGTATGGCTAGCGGCGAAAAGTAAATCTATTAAGCCAAAGAGACGACAACAAATTTGTTTTCAGCAGTTGATAGACCAAACACGGGCAAAAAGTTAGACAACATTAGACATGAATTTAGCAGGTGAGTAGGAGGATAACTCTCTTCAGGATATTCATGTGAGAAACATTTTTGCTAGCATGCTACCATCTTGATAAGTTCATGTTCAGTGTACGTAGTCTTGTTCCTGTGAATTTGTTTTGGAGTCTTTGGGGTCCTCTAGTAGTCAAATGTTTAGGGGACCTTTAAATACATCAATACATAAAAAACATATTTGCAAATCCTTTGAACAAACATGTCAGCTTTTTCATCTGTACTTAAGTCCATATTTTTTTCTAGCTCAAGTCAGTGTTGTGGTCTTACCATCTTACCACAGGTTGCCTCCTAGAATTTTGGAGCCATTCAGTTCTGTTGCTGTAACTGTCCACATGCCGACACTGAAAAGAAGGAGGGAAGAAACAAAAATATGAAAGGGAACAATATTTAGCACACTGAAAGTGAAAAAAAGACAGAACAGAATCAAACATATGTGAACGTCTCCTGTACCTGTGGCCAAAGGTGCAATCACTTATTACTGTGAAGGCTGCAGGACAACAGGACTGACTGCCTGCTTAAAGGCACCTTCAATAACATCTACACACACACACACACTCACACGAAGGCCATTTCTCAACGTTTGTATTGTTTTGAGGAAAAAGACTAATATGCTCATTAATAAATGACTGACGGATCCTGTTTTAAAGATGTCAAAAGTGCACGAGATGCTGATTTCTTTAAATCTAAGAAATGTGAATATGATATAAATAGTGTGCTGAGCATCCAAGGTGGGCATTTTATGTCCTTGGACTGGGTGGAGTGACTGACAGCTGCCACTCAGTTAAACTGACCTGTGGGCCTCTTCTTTCGAGTCTGGCTCATATTTTTCTTGCTTTGGCTAGGCATTCCTACAAACACAAATAGTAATTTTACAAAACACAGATTCATCAACAAATTAATCACTTTTTTCCTTTCTGCCTTGCCCACCTCATTCGTCCTCTCCATCCTTTCGCCAATAAAAGTATTGATTTGAACCACCGACAATCTCTTCCAATTTTCTGTCAACAAAAACCTGTCCATGCTTTTCTATTCTGTTTCATTCCTGCCGGTCTTGCTGCCTCCCTCCTCTTTCAAAGTTGTGCCTCTTTCCCCTTTTCCATCATTCTTTCTGCATCAGACTGCAGGAGGCAATACAACCTATCACGTTTTCATCACTTCCTCTCCCAACTCCTGCAGAGAACGTCCACTGACAATGGTCTATTTTTGGACAGTTTTAGGGTGTGGAAATGAGTGCAAGTTCAATTTTGGGCACCACCATGCCTGCAAACCTCACTGTTCAATACACATTGACTGCTGCAGCTTTCGTTTCTTCCACTCTTTACTCCTCCCTGCATCTACATCTACTAATCCCCAACTTAATCACTCCCTCTGTCAGACTTCATCAGGCTAAGGAAAAGTCTCCCCCTCTGCACCCTCAGATTTCTGGAAGCAGTAGCACCACTCGTTGTTAGACAGCTTGCAGTCCTTGAAGGAGTCACAGGAGTTGAAGCGGGGCTTCATGCACAGCTCATACTTGTCCAGGCAATATATACGTATATATACCGTATATACTTATTTAATTATTTGTTTTTGGTTGGGAGGAACTGAGGGCAGGAGGTCCAGGAGACTGTGGCACCAGGGAGACAGTTGTGGGGCTGGGAGGCTCTGCCCGAGGAGGTCCTCCGTGTTGGAGCATCAAGCCGCCTGACCTGCACTGGCCTAAGGTGGAGGGGACGGGAGGAGCCGCAGGCATCCAGGCCAGCCAGGGAAGGGTGTCCGTAGAAGCCGAGACCTTCGGTGCCACCAGGGAGGAGGGCGATCGGGTCACCGGGACAGACTGGAGGAGCGCAGATAGGAACCATGCTTTACCTGGTAAACTTTCTATCAGCTGATTCCTTTTCTTCAGGCGGTGGATATTCTGTTTTAACTGAGTACTGAAGTCACACACGGAGGGAGAGATGTAAATTTGCTGTCATCTGTAAAAAACAAAAACAAATGTATGAACAAAGAAACAGACAAAAAAGAAACATAGTTTCTCTTCCTCTCCTTTTAAGATATATCCTTTTAAACATAAACTCTCCTTTCTATGCAACACAGAAAACACACAATCTGTTGCAAAGTCTTGACTGTTACCATAGGAACGCAATCTGATAATTATATCTGACCTGCATATTTGGTTTGTGTGTGTTTGTGTGTGTGAGAGTCTCTCCTCTGATCGGCAGCACTAATTGATAAACAGAGATGGCAGCGTGTGAAGAAAAAACAGGAATCACTCCGGGAAGAGACATGTGATGCGCGCGCGTGTGTGTGTGTGTGTGTGTGCAACACGATAACATTATTACAGCTTAGCTTGAGAAAACATGCACAGAACATCTCTTTTATGTGCACTGTATTGCTTTGCTCTGGTGCCGGTGCTCCTTTCTGTTTCTCGATGCTGGGGGCATGCCGACCGTCATCTACCATACGTAATACACCTACTATGGATAAGTACCTCATACAACCACACTTCAAAACACCCGAACTATCCCTTTAAGTCGAGACACTCATTTTCTCCTGACTCAAAAACAGAGGTATATGTCTTGTTCACTTTAATGTTCCCTTCCGCTCTTTTTCCATTTTCTCCCTTTGACAGTCTTTGGTGTTTGGACACAAACTCAATTTGTTTCACTTTGACACTCACTCTGCTCTTCTCTCCTCTGATTCTCCTGCTGCTCCGACTTCTCTCCATCGTTGCCTTTCCACCCTCTTTAGACGTTGCACTGTAGCCCACGATGAGTCTCGAAGGAACCCTCTTTTCTGTTCCACTTGGCGTGACCCAAATTGTTTTGGACAGGAACGGCACTGCTGCCTGTGATGGAAGTCCTTTTGCTGGGCAGTGAGTCAGAAAGCCGGAGCAGAAAACATTTGCACACTGGGCGGCACACATACAAAGGGACAAGATACACAGAGACAACATGTCCTGTTAACCGTTTCTTTCAGCAACACAGCAGGGTCAGGCCGGCTTAGGGATGTCAGCGTCAGACACACAACTGACATCAAAGTTGTTCCCCTGGGAATACATGGTGAACACTTGTACATTCAGAGCACAAGGGGCTTAGTGGTTAAGAGAGACCTTCAATAGTGAGCCCTGTGAGGGGAAGCATTCACCCTGCTGAAGTCATCTTGAATGAGACACTGTGTGCCAAACGGCCCTGAGGGGACAAGGCTGTGGCTGATCCTGCACTATTTGAGATGATAGAGCAAAAAAACTGTAGAGTTCTGGATCCATGAATATATTAGATTACTAACACACAAAAATGGATTAAAGATAGAGTAACACAACACTATACTGCATCTAGTGGAAATGCTCAAGGGGTGGACAACAGAGCCTGGCGAATACCAGGTTTTTTTAGGCTAATATCGATATTTGAGAGTTAAAAAATGTCAATAATAATATAACGGCCAAAATGTGTTTTCTATCATTAAACACATAGCATAAACAAAGATTGTTTATTAAAGAATTGACTAGTGACCAAGCCGCAGGGTCTGAAATTAACTTTTTTCACTGCCTGTCACTGTGGCAGGCAAGTATTTTTATTTGTCTGCCACTCAGAAATTTGATCTGCCACTTTTGAAATCTATGCGCTAAATGAAGGAATAACATTTAGATAACATTTTAGATCTGATGTCATTCAATGTTTGATTTATTTTCACATAAAAAAACACATGCATGGTAAATTACAGTGTCTGAATTACACTGCAGCTTCTGGGAGAGCCCTATTTTTTGGGGGTGGGAGGGTACTGTACACAGTACTGTACTGTACTTTGATATTGTTATCTATAGTGGTTATTTGCATAAAAACACACAATTCTAATTATTTTGATTATTTAAATATTTGCTTTGATTAAATAAAAAAATCTTGGCATCAGTAGTTTTAATTATGTATAAGAAGCTGCTTACAGCAAGTGTTAGGAAGTTAAACAGAGTGTTGATTTTAACTTTATGGTAATTTGTGAAGTTCTTGCTTCATGTATCATAGTAAATATTGACAGTCCTGTGTTAGGACAGTCATATATGCACAGTGAAAATAAATAATGCATCTTTCCTTCTTGCTTGATTACCTAAACAAATTGCAGAGACCACTTATTGCAAAGGTTGCAAACAGTTTGAATAGGATATGGTTAACTATGTCTTCCTTGGTAAAGGCATGGGTAAACCTGAAGGCTTTGCCATGCTGACAGTAAAGCTGAAGACAAACACCAAATGTGAAAGAGCATTCATAAAACAGGACAAGAGAGAAATGGTGAAGCGAGTAATTCATCTTTGCAGTCAAGAAGTGTAGGTCATCCATCCGCCCTTTATGCAGAAGTGTCACCATCAAATATAAGAATGGAGCAGAGAAAGGGAGAGGGGAGGATGACATGGAGATGGATAGAGCAATAGAGAGAGACAGGGAGAGGAAAATGGGGGAAAGTGAGATTTAAACAACCGTGGGCACAGAGAGAAGTGCTGGGTGTCTGATTCCAACTATGCGTATTGATTTTGTTCCTTACACAATCCTGGATTCAATTCTTGTCATATTATTAGATTATAAAAAGGAAACCAAAATATGCTGATTGCAAAAAACCTGCAGATTTAGGCTGTCACCTGTAATAAATGACTGGAAGGTAAAATAAAGAACAAGATGGATGCTCTCTATCTTGCAATGTATATTGAATGTCCACTGTTCTACAACTTACAGTATTAACGAATAAAGGGGTATTTCAGCTATGACTGAAATCGAAAAATGTTACAACATATCAGCCAGATACAGTATATTGTAAACACTATAAGTTTGATTTAAGGCGGGTTCACACCTATAGGTCCGGTTTGCATTCATAAAGGCAAAACTCAAACGGTCTAGAAATTGTAAACAAAAGTCATGTGATGGAAATGTCATTTGATTATTGGTCATACAGTTGGCTCCTTGTACGACTCAACAGCTGCCTCGATGCATGTGATGTGCTTTCCTACGCTGTGACAAGAGTGTGTGGATGAAGCATTACATTTTACTCATTTAGCGGCTGGCTAGTTAGCTAGCTAGCTTGCTAATTCAACCATGCTTTCATGCTACACTGGTTACAGAAAATGAGCCAAACAGTGTGCCAGTGGGTCCAACGGTCCGTCCGTCACTCCCCGCCGCTAGGAGACTACGAAGCAGCCGACCGCTCTCCTACCAGCAAACTAGTCTACTGGTGGTGGGGAGTGAGGCGGAGAGACTGCGGTGTGCGCTAGCAAGCTAATTATTTGGTGCCTTCAAATGAAACTCGTGAGCTTGTGTTTACAAAATGGGAAGTCGTGTACACGATATGCTTGGCGTTCAAGTGGTTAAGTCGCGAGAACACCGCTGCTAAGCAACGGCAATATAAACGTTACTGTCAGCATCTAGAAGCCACACAGGCTATATGCAAAGGCATAATGACAGAGGAAAAGATGAGGCCGTTGGGAATATCAACATTTTCCTCAGACCTATTATAAAATTACGAAAAAAAACAAAACAGTATACGACTAAAATTACAATATATTAACCTATTTTGCACCGAAAAATTAGCTTCCATGACCTCCGCCATTTCTGACAACATCAACAAACACGTCACAACTCGTGAACTCTGAGCTTTCAGAAACGTTCCACTTATGAGGTCGTAAATACCACAAGAGGGGGGCGTTCATATGGACTCTTCTCATGAACACAGTAAACACGACCCCATTTGAAGGCACCATATAGACTAAGTAGTGAGGGTGTGTGCGTGTGTGTGTGTGAAGGCATTTGGCTTCACATGCACCTGGGAGGAAGCTGTGGTAAACCATCAGGCAGGAAGGCTGTGTGTTTCTCATCAAACACACCCTATTGATCTGAGCCACAAGTCAGATATCAAACACAGGATCATGGCTGGGAATTACCTGCTGCCTTTGCTTTCTTCTCTCTTCCTTCCATCTCCCTCGCTCCCTTACTCCTCTGTCTTTCATGCAGTATTTGTTAACTCTGATCAATGGGGAATGGCAACAAACAAAGCAAAGGAAACACAATAGCCATATGTTTCTCACTCACTCACACACACATGCACAGATTCACAATCATATATTGGTTTTGGACACTTTTGAGGACACTATGTTGACTCGCATGCATTCACTGAAGGCTAAGCTGCAACTCAATGCTAATAAAGAAAGAAACAACCCAAACCAGCCATGGTTGTAACTACCCATATCAAAACGGTCAATAACAAGATATACATTATTTTTTTTGTTAATCAGTGTACCACTGGTGCCACTAACATTCTCCAGACAAAAAACAACACTCGGTCAAAACCGAGTATATGGCTGGACTGTGTATGGTCAGTCTGTGAATTTGTGGCTAAATTGTTATTCAAATAATCAGTCGTCATGCCTACAATGTTAAATCCAGTGCTACATGTCAACCAGGTCCGGCGAGGACACTAGGGGACGCGCTGCTTCACTCAACTGGCCGTTCAAGCGGTGACGTAGGCCTACCCTATCGTGGAATGCACCTGATTGGTCCCTGGTTTTCTGCTTGCCGTTTCAAACAGGAAACAACATGGCGGCCTGCTCGTAAACTTTCTGTTATTCCGCTTAAACAATCCACCAAAATCTACTTCTGAAAACAGTTTAACTGCTGAATATCGTTTCATTTTAGAACTAGATCGCCTAGTTTGACAGCTTGGTCCAAGTTTCATGAGCCGGATGCGTCGCACTGGACAGGCTCATTTGAATAAAGGATTGTTCCCTGCCTTTTCTTTTTGAAAGAGCAACAGCCAGTGAGGAAACTCCAACCCTCGGCCAACCAATCGTGTAACTTCATCACACACTCAGTGACAGACTTTTGCGTTTGTAGGGCTGGCCCTCTGCGGTCCAGCCAAAAATACTCCCTACTAACAATAACAGTGGACAAGAACTTGAACTAGAAGTTTACACAAGCATATTGTACAAAAAGAACGATTTACCAGACCAATAAAGTCCAATCTTTGTCTATTCTATTAATTTTGAATATCAAGAGTCACGCATCAGTTCTGCTGCACTAACATAACTACGGAGGCAGAAAAGCTATACAGTGTCCATTAAGTCTGCTTCAGACGTGTTGTCACATTAAAATGGATCAGCGCTGAGCATTCAGACACACAGACACATACATAGATGCATAGACACATACATACATGCATACAGACATGGAGTAAATGCATTCACATCACAACAGAGAAGGGATGCTGAAGAAGATAGAGGAAGTTTTTGTCATCTCTGAAGGACACATCCATATTCATGAATACATCATTTCTGCATCACTCAGCAGCTTTGACACACACACACACACACACACACACACACACACACACACACACACACACACAGAGAGAGAGAGAGAGATAGAGAGAGAATATGTAAGAATAGTACACAGTGGATCTTATACTATCACCTTATACATGATTATGTATCAAAGAAACAAAAGGACTAATGATTCAAAATGTGTGTTTCAATTCCTTACTAGATGGGTCTACTACTTTGTGTCAGGAAAGATCTGCCAATAAAACTTAACAATAATAATAAAACATATGATTTCAAAGTCTTAACTTCAGTCAGAGACACAAGTGCATTTATGGCAGATGGTTATACGGGTTGGTGGAGAAAGCTCTGATGTTTAAGGGAACTCTAACAGCAATGATGGTTCTGCTGAGAGAGCTATTCCCCCTTAATAAACATATCCATTAAATGGACTGTATGTAAATTTTTTTTGTTTTTATTGCAAATGAGGGAAGTTGTTAAGTTGTAATATAACTTAAAAAATGATACCTTCTGCGACTTTCTGTGTTTCCATCAGCCTGTAAACTGCTTTTTATGTGAAGGACTCGGGTCGGTGTCCCAGCGGATGTGACATTATGCGCGCTCGCGTATGCCTACTCTCTTCAGCGCATCTACAGGGATAGCTAATGGTAGCTAACGGTTGGTTAGAAATGGAGTCCGCTGATCCTGACCAGTCAAATAGAAAATCAGTCCTTCACATTTTACTGAGATCATCTTACCAGACAGGCAGCTCTGGAACTCCAACTTACACTGTAAAAACCCCACAAAGAACCTTAGATCATTGAGTCCTCTCCATTACAAGGAACCTTGGATAAAGGCATGTCACAGGTGTACCGATGAAGATTTTAAATGGAAGCACTGCCGTTAGGTATGTAACTCACATTTGAGTCTTCACGGAATGGGGTGAGGAGAGGACAGGGTTGGTCATTTATCTTTGATGAACAGAGGTGTCCATTAAGCAGCCATGTAGACACACGATGCCCAGTGACATTATTCTATTATTCATCGCAGTGCAAACCTAATGCAATGCAAAAAAGCAAGATGAACTACATTAGAATGTAAATTAACAGTATAAATCTCACTTCAGGTAAGACATTGTTTGGATAGTTAGAGAAAAAAATTCAATTACACAATCCCTCCAAAAAGAATAATGCAAACGGAGATGGGTTATGTAAATTCTGCCTGTGAAGACCTGTGACAAATTTTATTACAGAAACATGCTTTACAAAGGCTTAACTTTCTCCAAACAACACTTCCAGTTCCCAAAAAATTAATTAAAATCAACCATTAACATCCCCTTCACCTCTTTTTAGTGCTTGCTAATTTTGCAGGATGAAATTTGTTGACTAAAAACAGCGCTGTTCACAGCATGTTGAAGTGTTTGTCTGTGGAGGGAGAAGGTGAGAGAGAAAACCCAGGAGATAGTCAACACCGTCACCATCAACACACTGAAAACAACTGAAAATCTCTTTGTGGGCTCATTTTGTATTAATGAAAGACTGTTTTTTAACACCTACTTATTTGATGTAAAAACAGAGAAGAGGAGAGAACAGGAGAGGACACAATACCCCATGTCTTCCCTTACTCTCGATATATGGTAACTGTGTATGTGTGTATGTATAGACCATGTTTCCTTCATCTTATTTTCATCTTACGTGAGGAAGGTTTAATAAATGATCCACTATTATAGTGTATTTTATACTAGAAAATAAGGATATTCATTTTTAAATAGCATATCTGACTAAATGTTAGGGGGATGACGTACTTGTAGAGGTAGACTGAAAGTGACAAAAAACGTAATGAGACAAAAGAAAAAGAGTTTAAGAGAAAGAAAAAACAACACCTTTGAGGCAAGAGTGTAAGTTTCGTTTCAACATTGGTGGGGACACATATTAAGCAGGGGGTCAAACACTTAATTTCCTGCATTCTGGTGAATTTTCTGCATTCATTTATCGGGGAAATTTACGTAAAGGAAATCACAAAATTCAGGCGCCAGGTGACAATTCAAAATATAATGCATGCAGGTTAGGTTAATTGTTGACTCTAAATTGCCCGTAGGTGTGAATGTGAGCGTGAATGGTTGTCTGTTTCTACGTGTCAGCCCTGTGATAGTCTGGTGACCTGTCCAGGCTGTACCCCGCCTTCGCCCAAAGTCAGCTGGGATCGGCTCCAGCCCCCTGCGGCCCTGAATAGGATAAGTGGTTACAGATAATGGATGGATGGATGGATGGATGGATGGACCAGCAGCTAGTCTAACCTTTCCTTGGCTTCACACTGAGAGAGAAACAGTGGGGGAGACTGAGTAACAACAACAACAACAACAACAATCAGGTGGGACTTGATGCAGTCACCATTAAAGTTCTTCATATATACACATAATCAACGAGCTATTACGAGCTGTTGTGCAATTGTGTGTCTGAAACATCATGTTACTGGACTAGAGTCTTGGCGGGATGCAATTTCATTTTCTGTGCTTTCTCAGTTTAAACCTGCACTGGGTATTTTTTGACCACTAGGGTGCAGAAAGAATCCAAAAACAATACTGCTTAAACCTGCAGTAAACTGTTTTTGGCATCATTAGGCAAAAATTCCATAATAACCTTTCAGCATATTGTAATTAAAGTGATCTGAGAGAAAACTAGACTCCTGCACCTCCTCATGGCTCTGTTTTCAGGCTTTAAAAAATAGACCATGACGGGAGATTTTGGCCAATCACAGATCATTCCAGAGAGAGAGTGTTCCTATTGGCTGTTCATTCAACGGAGGCAGCTGTAAAACACTCACAAACTCCGCTCAAACGGTCAAACTAGGCAGCGCTGATCATGGCATCGAGGCACAGCTGGCTGGTGTTCAAGGTGACAGAGATCAAAGCAGCTCATTGGCTCTGAACATTAAGTCATTTCACACTAGGCTAACAACACTAACCCACTTTCAGGTGTTGGAGGTGGAAGAAGTTTTAGAAAGAGACAATGGCAGTAAAACAGAGACAAGAAGAGGGACTAAATAGAGATGTAGCTGTTACAATGCACAAAACCTTTGTGAGTATAACAGCTACAAGACCATAGAGTAAGATGGACTATCATCTTACAAAAGAGGAAGCCAAGCTGACACTGGTTATTAGGACAGACTGTGGCAGGGTAGCATGTCCAGATATCCATTACGTTTGTGTGGATTTATAAAGAAAATATAAGGAGCCACTGCCTTAATGTGTGTGCTATGGCAGTGTTTGTGTTTTTTTTTTACTTATGTTAGTAGATCAAGCTACTGTGTACAAGTCTTTAGCATGTGGCTGCAAACTTCATAAGAAGAGAGCAGCCTTGTCTCTATTAGGGGCCTAATGGTTTGTTTTTGAGCAACAGCTGGTGTCTGATGTGAAGCATTTTGGGGGATCTGTGCAGAAATGGAATATAATATTAATAACTATGTTTTCATTAGTGTATAATCACCTGAAACTAAGAATTGTTGTGTTTTTGTTAGCTTAGAATGAGCCCTTCATATCTACATAGGGAGCGGGTCCTCTTCACGGAGTCCGCCATGTTGATCCGCCATGTTTCTACAGTAGCCCAGAACGGACAAACCAAACACTGGCTCTAGAGAGAGACGTAAGCGTTTTTACGTTACCTGAAGGCCACCATAGTTCTCCAACACGCTTGTGAAACTGCAGTAACGTGAGCCGCAGAGTACAAAACCGTGGTACCGCCTGCCGTCGTCTGACTGCCGTTGCTTCTTAAGTAGTGTTATTACACTAAGGATGGCCTCTGAGAGAGGTTAACGGTGTTACCACGGTTTTGCAATCTGCAACCAACTAGATGTTGCTAGAGATGTTCCGATAACATTTTTTTCCTTCCCGATACCGATTCCGATACCTGACCTAGCGGTATCAGCCGATACCAAGTACTGATCCGATACCAGCAAGATAAAAACTAATTTATTATTATTATTTATTTATTATTATTATTAACAGCTGTTTACTCCACTACTACATTTTCCTTGCACTTACTACCGTTACCGTTACACTCTCCACTAGCACTGCACTGTTGTTGTTTACTATCGTCACGTGACAAACTACCTGCAGTCAGTTCTTCTTCGCTGCTCCAGGAAAGTAGTTTTAAAACAGTAGGCTACTTTTTTGGGGTGGCAAAGAAGAATTGATTTCCGGTTAAACAAGTTGATTTTTTTCTGGGTTAATAAATGATGGTATCAGATCGGTGCATACCTGGCGTACTCGCTGATACCCGATCCCGAATTTTGGGCAGTATCGGACATATTTCCAATACTGGTAACGGTATGGGAACAACTCTAGTTTTTACAGTAACACAGAACGGACAAACCAAACTCTGGCTCTAGCGAGAGCCTTTCACATTTTTACATTACCTGAAGGCCACCGTAGTTCTCCAACACGCTTGTGAAACTGCAGTAACGTGAGCCGCAGAGTACAAAACCGTGGTACCGCCAGCCATCGTCTGACTGCCGTTGCTTCTTATTGGACTAAGGTTGTCCTCTGAGAGAGGTGAACGGTGTTACCACGGTTTTGCACTCTGCGGCTCACGTTACCGCAGTCTTGGAAAGGGAGGAGTGAGCGGAGGGGTACTCAGTTGGTTGCAATCTGCAACCACACCGCTAGATGTTGCTAGAGATGTTCCGATATAATTTTTCTCCTTCCCAATACCGATTTCGATACCTGAACTAGCGGTATTGGCCGATACCGAGTACCGATCCGATACCAGCATGATAAAAACAAATTTATTATTATTATTTAACGGCTGTTTACGCCACTACTACATTTTCCTTGCTCTGACTACCGTTACCGTTACCGTTACACTCTCCACTAACACTGCACTGTTGTTGTTTACTATCGTCACATGACAAACTACCTGGAATCAGTTCTTCTTCGCTGCTCTAAAACAGTAGTTGCCAGTGGCAGCCATGACACATTCAGGGCAACAGCACAGTGAAAGCTACTGTTTTGGAGCAGCGAAGAAGAATTAATTTCCAGTTAAACAAGTTGATTTTTTTCTAGGTTATTAAATTATGGTATGGAATCGGTGCATAGACTGGTGTACCTGATCCCAGATTATAGGAGTAGTAATGGACGAATTTCCGATACCGGTATCGGAACAACTCTAAATGTCGCCTAATCCTAAACACTGTACCTTTAAATCTGCCAGAGACATGAAATCTGTTTTTCCTGATCCTGTCAGAATAATTACATCATTTCTTTCTTGCCCCCTTTTCTGAATCTCTGAATCTTAACCGGGTTAAATAAATAAAATTATCTGCATCATTAAGTAAAAGCTTCTACTGCACATAATATTTCTACATTACAGCTTTGCATCACTGAAGCTAGTAGCATTTCTATTTCTGGTCACTACTGCTGTAGGTGTTGGGTTTCACACAGGGACTCAAAAAATAGATTACTATTGCAGAATAAAGATGGAAAAAACGTTAGGAAGTGACAGAAGGAAAATGAGACCCACACACATCCAATAAAGTTGTCAAAGCTTATTTATGTACAATCAAAGAAACAGATCCATTGGGAAGGAACACTTGGTCATTTCCTTTCTCTATGTGACATACTGCATAGGTTGTAGGAAGTCAAAACCTTACAACGCGTCACATTTTTTTACAGTGTGGCAAAGTGACAACCTTTTTCCTGATGTTTTGGTTTATTAATTTGGCCTCAGTTCCATCTATCAGTGCTCGAGGTAACCTGTCTGACTTCTCGTCACTTCGAAATGACATTCTCACTGTGAGGAAATGATAACAAGGATGAGAGAGGGTATGTACTATCACACCAGCACAATCACATAGACAAATACCAACAAAATATCAATATCAAATAACAATCAAAATAAATTCTGAATGCAAACTGTCTCCTTACGACGCGGATTGACTGATGTCTGCACACAAATGGGGAATAAAGTAAGCTAGGAAAAGTCAAATAATCAGTAAAGGACGGCTGAGAAGAGAAATGACCGCATGACTGAACCACAAGAGCAAAAAGATGCAGTGACACTGATAAGAGGGGAAGAGGAACAGGAGAGGTCAGGAGAGTAGACAGGAGTGGGGAGGAAGGGTAAAGGGGATGACAGAAGTGGCTCTGAAAAATGATAACTGATAAAGAGGAGAGTTTGACCCATTTAAAACTGGAACTCGATTATAATGTGGAGATCAGGATCACTTCACCACACTCAGCCACCTCATGCTTCCTGCATTTCCTCATTCTCCTTCTTCACTCATCTCATCCCTTTTCTTTTATTCTTTTGTAGATAAAAAAATAACTGTTTCATTAAAAAACTTAACAATGTAATGACACTGTTCCATTGGTATTGATATTGGGAAGTGTGGTACCATAATAGATTTCTAGGACAATGGTGGTTAGTGTTACTATTCTGCTCAGGGTTTCAATGAAACAGGGCCCTGTTGCTCATACATGAGAAAAAGAGCTGCAAAATAAAAAAAAGTGGAAAGGATGCAAGTGTGAAATGAATGTGATGACACTTTGGCAGATGTTTTTTGGTAAAAAAACAAACCCGGAAATGAGTTAGCATTTTAGCACTTCCAGTTCCCTCGTCTGGAAGTCAATGGGTTTTTTGAAAGGGTTTTTAGTTAGATGCCTGAAATAAGGTATGTGACACACACAAGCTTAAGAGATTTTAGCGTTTCAACATAAAATATGTCCCACTCGTGAATTTTGAAGCCTTTTCGTGTCTTAAAAAAGGCGGTTGCTAACAAGTGGCTAAATGAGACTACTAAACGTCATCGTGCCAAACACAGAAACTCTTCTCACTAGTCCTCCGTAACAGCTTTGTTGTGTTAATACTCACGCTCAGATCAGGTGAGAACACTATCTGTAATTAATACTAAGAGGAGAGGTTTTTATAGAAGAGGTAAGCGCGCCATTTTCATAAAGGTTTGATAAATAAAATTCTGCTGCAGAAACCAGTGCATGCCACACAGTGTTACATGACATACGTAACAAACTTTTAACAGGAAGTCTACGTACATGGCATAATAAAATGCAATTCCAATGGTTTTCCATGTGTGCTGCAAATAATATTGTATGTAGTCATTATTCAATGAGCAAATACATTTTTCAATAACGTGCGACTGACCTCAGGGCTCCGACCAAGACGGAACTGATAAATGAAACTTGATAATCAAGCTGTAAGATGCTTGGTCAAAACTACAAAACAGCTCTATTCAGAGATAATCGTCTGAAATGCATGTTTACATTTAAAAAGCTAAATGCAAAATTAACCAAATCTAACTTTTAATTGGTGTTGAACTACTGAGAAACCCAGCTTGTCTTCCAGTTTGTTGGCCAGGGGAGCGTGAGGATGTAAACTCAGTAAAAAGTTAATATCAATGAAGGGTTGCTGGACTACCAGCGTTTCTCATGCATCTCCTATGATGTACTAAAAGCATTTATTAGTGTGAGTTTATGATACAGTGCATACAGAAGTTAATTGTAACCAATTATGCATTCAGTAACTCACAATTTGCTGACTTGTTTAATGTTGTTAAGTTGTAGCCTTCTACTACGTTTGTGCTACAAATGTTACAGCTAAAAGTTGTGTGTTTGCTGTAATGCATGATGTATTTCGGGGAGTTGCAGGACCATAAATAAGGGAGGAGGGAATGGAGATTTATGCAAATTGTAACTAATTACTCATGGCCAATTAACTGCAGCGTAGGGTAATTGCATCTGTGATTTACTATCTGCAAAAAAAATACAGCCCAGTCACCAGGAAAAAAAGTGTTGGCATTGTATGTTTCAGCAAACCAAGGATACGTTGAATGTCAACGTTTTTGCATTCGGTCAGAGCAAGAGAAGTAATTTAAATAGCAAAAAGAGACACACCGGGCGGGCAATAGGGAGGTGGATCGATCCAACAAACAAAACTTTCATCCAGGAGACCAGTGCTCGTGTCTAGGGTGACCAGGTGTCCCACTTTACGAGGGACTGCACAGCATTTTTATCCCTTGTCCCACGTCCTGAGACTAT
>CAKAKR010063074.1:0-17736 GCA_916700685.1 Adelosebastes latens
GTCAGCTAAAACCACAATATCACTCTATATTTCAGCTGCTTGGCAGTAATGTTAGCTGACCAGACGAAGGTCTCTCCATGAATCAATGCTGATCCTAGAGTTGGCTTTTCCTGCTTCAGCCTCCCGACCGCGGCTGGAGGGAACATGGAAGACACCGGCACCCGGTCGGAGACGATAACGTTTCTCGCTGCGGAGCCCCGTCACTTCACAAGACACGGGAAACCTCTGTTGGTCTGGAGCAGCTGCAGCATTTATTTATGCACAAACGTCCACTGTACATTCACTAGATATTCTCAGAGCTAAACTAACTCTTCTGCAGTGTGGAGTGTGCGCGCATGCACGTGAGGTGGAGCGAGCTGAGTGAGTGAAGGCAGGCAGAGGAGCAGAGTACGGCAGAGACTCCGGCCCTGGAGACCAAAGCTACAGTCTCCCTCACGTCCTCCGACCACGACCAACACTGTTTAACAGACGGGCTTCACTAGATAGAACTTTGCGGTTTTGGTGCTTCCGTGTAGTTTGTGTTGGAGTCTTGTCTGAACAGCGTAGCCACAAGCGAGCGCGCATTGGACACCGACCCGGATTGATTTTTCAAGTAAGAAGTTACAAACAGTCCCTTTAAATAACAATCTTGTGGGCTGGATTTTAGACTTTTTAAACAAACAGAACACAGAGAGTCAGAGTTAATGGGTTTTTATCAAACAAAGTGTGCTCTTCAACTGGTAATATGCCTCTGAAGGACAGAAATAGACTGAGTCAGATAGTTAAATGGTCCAGACGGCTGATCGGTGAGTCCCAGCTGAGTTTAGAGTCCCTGTACACCAGGCAGTTACAGCGGCTAGCCAGCGATAACTCAAACAATGACTTCAAACAACATCCTCTGTCTGATGAGTTCCAGCCTCTCCTATCTGGTCGGAGGAAGTCCTAGCATCATTTGCACATATTTATGGAAAGTTTATCCTTTTGTCGTTTTATTGTGACTTTTGTCCTGATATTTCAGTGTTTTTTTTATATTGTTCTTGTGGCCTTCTTTTTGCTGGGTCTTGATCCCAGTAAGGCTTTTTTAGTACTCTTTGTCATGTTTTTGTTGTGTCTGTCTTTTGTCTGTGCTCTCTACTTTATTGTCAATATGGATGCCATCCTCTATTTTTGCTGCAAATCTACAAATCTACCTACAGGTACAAATAAAGTCACCCACCACGCCTTTTACCGTTTCATGCTGAGAGCATGTTGGAATCTCCGCTGGGTGTCTACAAGTTGAAAATCTTTGCAATCAGGAGTCAATAGTACATAGACTAAACATTGAAGTCAGAAAAAATCCAAAACACAGACTGAGATAAAGAGTCTGCAGCTGAAGAGTGTAAGGAAAGAGATGATGCAAACGTCTCCGCATGATGTGCAACGTAATGCTTTCTGTTTCCCTTTCCTGTAGAAACAACCTCAGTATGAGTCATTTTCTTGTTTAAATAGCTTCATTTTGGTAAAACATTTTTTTGCCATATGTATCTTAAAATGTTTTCCTTTGTTTTGTTTTCTCGTTTCTCCAGCTCATTACTGTATACACCGTACCAGGAATGGACCCTGATTGGTTGATTGGAGAACGGGGGAACGAAAAGGGCAAAGTCCCCGTCACCTACCTTGAACTACTGAGCTAATGGACCACACACACACACACACACACACACACACACACACACACATGCACACACATGCACACACACACACAGTCACACATGTACATGCACACACATGCACACACACACACACACACACACACACACACACACACACACACACACATGCACACACATGCACACACGTGTGTGCATTTAGTACACTTATTGTATTTTGATCTGTGGCTATCTAAAACACTTATGCAAACCTGTCTGTTGGGAAAGTTTCTATAAATACTGATGGCTCGCGGGAGGAAGTTGCAACAGTTTTGTGTGATGTGGCCGTGTGGGTCATTATTACAGACTTCCTCTTCTTCCTGTAATGTGTGTGTGAGTGTGATGATGAGTTCCGTAATTTGTTTATTTCTCTTGATGGGATTTTTTCTCTTGTTTTTTCCGTTGGGCTGAAAGTTGTGCGCTCCCCATTGTTAGAGACCCGCAAAACCTCCGGTATCGGCTGCTTTCCATTAATTTATCTCCTGCAGGAGGAGGAGACGGTGAAGAAGAGAGCGAGTGAGAGAGACAGTCAGGGTGTTGTGTTCTTTCTGCCGGTGGGATTTTGTGTAATCTTCTTGGGTTGACTGAAAATAAACACACTAAGTTAAAGTGGAGGAACATAAAAATAAAATGAAAACCCTCAGTTAGCTAATGCAACAAGTTGGGCTAACTAACTACACCTACCTGGCTAACTAACTAGATTTATCGGTTTGCCGCCGCTCACACTCAAACGAACACGAGTGCGCCTGCGCAAGCTCGGAGGATGACCTATGACCTGCAGCTTCTACTATAGTCATACGTCATATTCCCATTTTACCAACAACCTTCTTTTTTTTTTTTTACTTTGAGCACAAAATTAAGTTATTTGTCAATCAACTCAGTCAGAAAATGACTCAAATAAATATGAAATATCATAGAAATGCCAAAATACACTGGAGGGGGGGGGCTTTAAAACTCCGCAATACAAATAAATCTATCATCTGCTGAGAAGGGCTTTCATTACAAATGGAATCGGACTTCTGGATTTTTTTGTGTTGTGTATGTCGTCGTATTGTAAATCTCATAGAGCTGAACGTACGGATTGGGAAGTTTGTGTTTCAATTTTCAAATGCAGAACTCGTATCCTAAACTCTCCATTTTACCAGTTAATGACCCTTGCTGTTAGTTTGTGAAATAACTACAGTATACAGTATGTGTGTGTAAGTGATCCTGCTTTGTCATCGTCATGTTTTATTCAAGGCCAACTTGACACAACTTGTACTCCTAGGCTATAGCTGCATGGTTCAAATTTCTAAAATGTTTGTGGAGAAATGGTGCCTTCAAATGGGGTCGTGTTTATCGCGTTCACGAGAGGAGATCATATGAACGCCCCCCCTCTTGTGGTGTTCACGACCTCGTAAGTAGGAAGTTAGTGAAAGCTCCGAGTTGTGACGTGTTTGTTGAAGTTGTCAGAAATGGTGGAGGCTTTGGAAGTTCATTTTTCGATGCATTGTAAGTTAATATATTGTAATTTTAGTCGTATATTGTTTTTTTTCATCATTTTATAATATGTCTAAGGAAAATGTTGATATTCCCAACAGCCTCATCTTTTTCCTCAGTCGTTATGTCTTTTGCATTTACTGCATTATGTTACCCGCTTGCTAGCGTGCTAAATTGTTATCCTCTGTGGCTTCTAGACGCCGACAGTAACGTTAATATTGCCGTTGCTTAGCAGCGGTGTTCTTCACGACTTGAATGCCACGCATGTCGTGTACACAACTTCCCATGTTGTAAACACGAGCTCACAAGTTTCATTTGAAGGTACCAAAACATAAGAGAAAAGTACTTCCTGTATGAGGAGCAGTTAAGCTACAACTCCATTCATCAAGTCAAACCATAAACTGGTTTATAATGATGATTATAAGTCTAAAGAACGGTTGAAACGAAGCTAGAAAAAGTAGATCACAGAGGCTAAAAATGATAACTGACTGAAACAGAGTAGGAGTGTGAGGGTAACTTTGCTCAGTAAATGAACTGTCATCAGGAATGAATCACTTGTTTTTTACTATCCAACAGCGACATGACATAATTACTGTGGGGGCGTTCTCCAGATATGTCTGTCTTTTCTGTATTTTGCCATTGTCTGTGTCTAGTATGAAGTATTCAGCTTCCACACACACACACATTTGACTGGCAGACCTCCAGCTCACTGACGGAGGAGATCCCCTCAACTCCCAAAGCATGCAGGGTGAAGTCAGGCCAACTGGGTTATGAGTTTAAAATAACTGGAAACAGAGTGATACAGTCTGCTGCGATGTGTGATGATATGACAGAGATAATGATGTTCAGAAGAATAGGTCACATTCATGACTCATCAGCTTGTGAGCATGTGAAGTAAGTCTCGTATGACTAATGTTTTATTGTGTGTTATTTACTACGGATGATGTAAAGTCCTTGTTTGGATGGTTAACCTCACCAGTGACCGTGCAATAAGTGTGAGTCATAGCTGTGTGTGATGTTGTAAGGCTTTCAAAGGGAAAGTGATTTTGAAACTGGCTAACAGTAGGAGAGTATACAGTAGTTTAGTGTATCTGAGTATCTGAGATCACAACTGGTTCCCAGAGGACAATGCTGAATGTTTTTGTGACCTTTCCTCTAGAGCCACCGTCAGGCCAAAATATCCTCCAGTGTGTGACAATGAGGGGGATCTATTGGCAGTAATAGAATATAATATTAATAAGTATGTTTTCTTGAGTGTGTAATCACCTGATAATAAGAATCATTGTGTTTTCGTTACATTAGAATGAGTCGTTATATCTACATAGGGAGCGGGTCCTCTCTCCACGGAGTCCGCCGTGTTTCACCAAGCCCCCCAGGAAGAGCTCCGGTCGTTGATCCCAATTTTCTTAGTGACCAAACGGCGGTACTACAGCTTCCGTGTCCGTCACGTGATGCCATTGGGCCCAAAAATACTTTTTCCCATAGACTTATATTGGGAAAGAGACGTCTGTATCTCAGCGGATCTTTTTTGTTTGGGGTGAATCAACTCCCCAGTATGAACACTTGAATAGTCCTCATTTAAATCATTAGGTCCTAAAAGTTGCACTAATAGCTGAATCCAGAGTTATTTCCCTTCCTCCGTTCATGTGAATGAGACCCAGACCGAGGCTGGAGCGAGGGCTGGGAGGCGGAGTTAGCAAGCCGTGACGACAGCGTGACGGCTGTGACCCCCTCACCGAGCCATGTGACCGAGCGGACGCTACTGAGCCTGCTCCATGGGCCCGCTCCATGGGCCCGCTCCATGAGCCCGCTCCATGAGCCCAGTGAATGCGGAAGATCGTCGGAAGATCCGGGTACTTTTCCACTCGGAAGTCACGCCATTTTTAGCTTCATGCTCCACTGAGCAACTTTCATAGGAATGAACGGGGCCCCGCCTCCAACGCTGTATCCAGTTCTCTTGATACATCCATGATTGCGCCGGGCCGGAGTCAATAACGCTCCCGTCGCCGCCGCCCTCTCTCTCTCTCTTGCTTCACCACTCACTTCCCACGTACACACACACTTTACGCACTGACTGTGCTCCAACTGGCTCTAGAGAGGACCATTCGCGTTTTCGCGTCGGCCACCGTAGCGCTCCAAAACGCTCGGCACACGGGAGAGGCTTCATTTGGTTGCATTCTCCTCACCTCATTGCCAGACTACACACTGGACCTTTAATTTTAAATGGAACTGTCAGGATGTCATTGAATTTGCTGAGTGCATTCATGCTTTCCTCTAGCGCCGCCCTCAAGACTAAATTTATATTTGTAGCTCTATTACTGATGAGGCTGCGTCATCAATATGCTGTTTGCGCTATTTGTATTTTTGAGTGTAATGAACGTTGCAGCAATGCTTTTGACATTTTGGTCTTGTATATAATTTATTGGATGTTTGAGCATTAAAGTCTTTCTTGACCTTTGTTGTAGTACCTCATGGCCTCATATCAGTCAGAGCTTTCCACCAAATTTCAGTTTCAGTGTCGGCCGATGGAGTTTCCAAACATGGATGCCATCTGAAAAAAATCTTTTAAGAGGATTAAGAGTTAAGATTTATTTTGTCAAACTATCTTTCTTATATAAACAGACTACCTGACAAGGACTGAAGAACATCTGTAGCATGCTAATTGTAGAAACCAGTCTGCTCTGATTGGATTAAACATCCCATTTTTGTGTGTGTTTGTAAAATGAATTCAGGATTTCTAAACACAGTTGTGTTTTGTTGCTTTCATTGTTTTTGATTTAGTATATTGTTACATGGCTGATGGGGAGGGACTATAACATATCCAGACATCTTATTGTCATCACATTCTTGTCATTATCCAACGTATGGCCTCTGGTTTGATGTGCAATAAAGCATGTGTGTTACAGTCATATGATTGAGTCTGGTTCTTGAATATCCACCAACGCAGCACGGATGAGTATTTCACAGTTTACCTTTTTTTATTCCTCGGCGCCGGGGACAGCCGTGGAAGGAATTTCTTCAAATTTGCCACAATGAATTGATTAAAAATGACCTCACAAAACACATTTTTTAGCCATAACTCAAGATTTCATTAGATAGGTGTACAACCTCAAGGGGGTAATTCTTCTCAGAAATTGGATAGTGTCTAGTTTCATTTATAACAGAATACGCAGTCATAAATTCTTGGCAGAGAGATAGGGCAGACAACACGTTGGACCCGGCCAATCATAGCTTGCCTTTTCACATCTTCCATGACGCACAGAGGACATTGTGCCAGTTTCATCAGAAAACACACAAATGGATTTCATATGAAATCATGTTTTTATGGAAAAAAAAAGGGAAGCTGTTCATCGTCCTTCCACAGTGAGAGCAGGCTTTTTCCTTTCCAGTCAGTAAAGAGGGTGGGCTTGTGGGTAAGCATGCAAACTGTTTGTGTGCAGACTAGAGTGAAAGAAAGAGATGACCAAACGCAAATTGGATGGCGAGCGCTTTTGACATTTGGAGATTTCTGCAAGAATTGCATTTTTTGGCGATTGGATGGCGAGCACTTCTGTTCTTGAAACTACTCAGAAACTCCCTTATTGTCAATCTAGCTAGGAAAGCCATCCATCCTCTGAATGCTCTAGGTCTTTGTTTGTGGCTGTACAGTTTCATGAGGCTGTGATTATCCTAGAGGTCACCACAGGTCATTTTAAACAGTGAGGTCAAATTGAATTATTTAAACTGAATTGTAAAAGTGTATAAGGGTTTAGAAAATTATGATAGAAGTATATGATGGTCATCCCCATGCTCTTTTATGTCTCATAAATTGTTGCAGGAATTTTTGGGTTGATACCATTTGTTACACAGATTTGGTGCTAAATTTTTACCTTTTTTTTACCACTCAAGAATTGATAAAAATGACCATTAATCCCTCCAAAATACCACATTAAGACAACAAGACCTTGAGGAACACCATAGAAAAAGTCATGCTGTGATTTGGTTTCAAAAAACTTTTGACATTTGGAGATTTCTGCAAGAATTGCATTTTTCGGCGATTGGATGGCGAGCACTTCTGTTGTGTAAACTGCTCAGAAACCCCCTTATTGTCAATCTAGCAAGGAAAGCCATCCATCCTCTGAATGCTCTAGGTCTCTAGTTTGTGGCTGTAAAGTTTCCTGAGGCTGTGATTATCCTAGAGGTCACCACAGGTCATTATATACAGAGATGTAAAATTCACTACAATGAAATGGCTACTATGGGGACTAACATCATCACACATGAATACAGTTGGGCTCATTGGATCCACAAGAGTCTCAGCTTTACAGTGATACCCAATTTATGTAATTCAAGACTGTTTAGGGACCCCAGTATGCAGAAATATTCAAGTGCATGATTTTTTTTGCCCCAAACTGCATGTGATTATCATAAAGTGGGCATGTCTGTAAAGGGGAGACCCGTGGGTACCCATAGAAACCACTTTCATTCACATATCTTGAGGTCAGAGGTCAAGGGACCCCTTTGAAAATGCTCATGCCAGTTTTTCCTTAAAATTTAGCCCAAATTTGTAGCGTTATTTAGCTTCTTTCCCGACATGGTAGCATGACATTCCTTAGGTTTCATAGTTTCATATGATATATGTGTCTTCACTCTAGCCCTAAAACTGAACCTACTAGATCCCGCGGGTCTCAGGGGGTTAAAAAGAAGATCACTCCACCGATCTCTACCATCTTTCATATCTCTTGTAATTTTTTTATGAAATTGTATGTGCCCCTCAGTTGTTGGTTTTGTGGTTTTATGAATGTTTCTTGTGCAGTGTCATAATTCCAAGTGTGAAACTCAATAACTCAGATCTGACATGAATGCGGCATTGTTTTCAAGTCTGTGTTGAAAAGTAGTCAGTGTCAGTCCATGGCTCTGGTATCGTGCATGCTGGCTCCCTGGCATAGCTTGTTGGCACTCCTAACACATCTTATTATGATGTCTGTGCTTTTGCTATATCAGGCAAAAATATCTGATGGGCGAACAAAAGTCAAATGTATTGGTTGTCGCCAATCTGACAAGAGTGTCCCAGAAAGCTCGGGTGATCGGACCAGAGAGTCAAGCCAGTGTTACCAAAAAGATCTCTCAAATTAAATTTGATTAACAATATGTCTCGTGTGAGAGAGCATGAGTATGAGAACTGAAACTGAACTTTATCTTGAAAGAATGTTATGAAACTCTGTGGTTTAAATACTGACGTATATGATACCACAGTTTCAGAGAGCTGACAACCGTTATCTGACAGCAGCGTCATATGGACGGGTGAAACGGTGACCCCACATGTGTCCGCTGTATGAAAGGAGGCACATGAGTTACCTCAGGAGGAAAGATCCCATGCCGGTGCAGTGTTGGGCAACTTGAAACGTATAATTAATTACTCATAACGTATTACTCACTCTGTAGTATTACTCACTCTAAAGGGTATTTACTTTACTAACTACTCATCAGAAAAATTAGTTAATGCTGCAGAAATGGAGCAAATCAGCTGCGTAGCTGTGGCTGGGCTTCGGTCAGGGGTCAGCAACCTGAGGCTCTTTAGCTCCTCTCCAGTGGCTCCCTGTGGATTTTAAAAAATGGAAATGAATAACTGTTTTTTATTTACATTTTCATTTTTATTTATCATTGCTGTAGGTCCATGGTACAACGGTACGACGGAGTATTAAGGCCACATTGAGGGAAAAAAAATAAATCTGAGATTTTGAGAATAAAGTCATAATATTACGAGAATAAAGTCATAACTTTACGAGAAAAAAATCTTAATATTACGAGAATAAAGTCAAAGGTCTATGAGTTAAAAAGTCGTAATATTATAAAATAGTAATTTTACGTGTTATTTTCTTTTTTTCTCGTAAAGCTGCTCTATTTCCCCTCTAAAATAACACATAAAATTACTACTTTATAATATTATGACTTTATTCTCTTAATATTACGACTTTTTTCTCGTAAAGTTATGACTTTATTCTCTTAATATTACGACTTTTTTTCTCGTAGAGTTATGACTTTATTCTCGTAATGATACGACTTTTTTTCTCGTAAAGTTATGACTTTATTCTCTTAATATTACGACTTCTTTTCTTGTAAAGTTATGACTTTATTCTCACAATATTACGACTTTTTTTCTCGTAAAGTTATGACTTTATTCTCAAAATCTCCGATTTTTTTTCCCTCAATGTGGCTCTAATACTCCGTAGTACATTTGCACTTTGGCCCTCACTGCATTAGACTTATATACTATATACTTAGACTATAAACTGTGTTACCTTCATCACAATGCTTAAATGTTTTGCGGCTCCAAACAGATTTTTTTTTTTTCTTTGCCTAAAATGGCTCTTTTGATCGTAAAGGTTGCTGACTCCTGATCTACGTCAACCAGTTACATAAAAGTTACTACGAGTATGCATATACATTTGGTTGAATGTCACCAGGTAACACTGTCACTTGTAAAATGGAAACACCTGTACATTGAGGAACAGAAGCCTGCAGGAGCAGGAGGAAGAAGTTCAGCCATCATTCTCAACCGTATATTGAAACGTGTTCTGTGTTTTGTGTGAGAGTGAGTGTCTTTGTCTGGTGAGGATCTTTGTTTCCCATCTAGGTGCTCTCTCTCTCTCTAATTGGACTGACACTGACTCTCTAATTGGCTGGAGGTGTGAGTTCGGTCTGGGGTGTGTTGGCTGCTGATTGATCAAACAATCATCTCTGCAGTTTAAAAATGCTCAGGTGGTCTGACAGCAACCTTGTTCTGTCCTCGGCCTCCAAACCTTTGTGTTAAAGCTGTGATCTACAGTTGAATTAGTGCCCTAGTTGGCTTCATAATCGTGTAACTTGTTGTAGGTTTTCTTTGTTGCTAAAGATAGCACTTCAGTGGTAGGCGTGAACTGCCCTCGTCACCCTAACCCATAACAAGGCCTACTGGTGAAAGACTCTGGAGGTCATCAGGGGTCATCACATCAGACTGAACTCTTTGAACCCTGCTCACCTTTGAAAAGGACTATGAAGTCATTTCAGTGTTCAGAACCAAGAACCCCGTCGTCTCCTGCTGGAATCATCAAAAGTAAGATCATTTACAATTATGGGCTACTGACCTATTTCATTATTATTGTTTATTGGCTATAGTTTTATGTTCGGTGAACAAATTTTATGATTTTATGCTGATGTTGCTGCCAGCTGTGTGTAGGAATATGTGGCCGCCGTGCCAGGCTATGCTGTGCTATGCTATGCTATGCTATGCTGTTTATGTTTGTCTTGTTGGATCAGAATCAGCTTGATTGTCCAGGTATGAGTAGACCTACAATCTGACTCTTATCTGGTTATTTTGCTCTCATTGTACGACGGAAAAAGAAATGCAGCTAAAAACAAGGTCAACAAATCTGAATGAAGAGTGAAGAGAGAAGATAAATATACATGTCAGGTGCCTGTAACATTACCTCTGATGATGATGATGATGTAGAAGGCTTGTAGGATTAAACTGTGGTGCATGGCCTATATTTTTGGTTAACATAATATGCATTTCACAATCTTATAAGTAGATGTTTGGTCTTGGACCGGATGGGCCCACCCACACTATGATTTCTACCTACGCCACTGGAGCATATATGATTTAAATGTTTTTTTTAACATGCATGTGATAGGTAATTAACAGTGGAAAGCAACATGAAAATGCATTAACAGCTTTTAATTATAAAAAAGTATCGTATCGGTATCTATATTTGAGATTCTGGCCCTGTATTACTTGGTATCGGATACACCTGCCTAGCACTTTCCTGCTAATTTATACCTGGCTGGTCACTGCCCCCCTTACGTCACCACCTCACCTGCTTAGCTTACCTTCCATATAAGGAAGACGTCAACATTACAACAATAGAATCAGATCCGGGCGCACTTTAAATACCTTTAAATACCTTGAAATGGGTCTGTAGTCGCCACTGCTACTGATAGGGAGTCTGGATACCTATTCCAGGTATGTTTAGTGAGCAATCTTGTTTATTTATCCATTTTATTAATGTAACCACCTGTAAAATGCAGCGGTACAGATAACCCAGTGTTGAGCACCTGGAGCTTTGGGAGACAGGATGCCACCTGTAGAGGTAGACCCCTTTAGACATATTAGTAATGTTGATAGGCTAATTTAAACTTAATATGCTGTGTTGCTTTCATTATAAGGGTCAAATATGTTTTGTGACTCCAGACAGATGTTTTTTTATTTTTTGGGGCCAAAACAGGCTCTTATGACCGTAAAGGTTGCTGACCCCTGGTCTTGGGTGAACCCGGTTTTAAGATGTGAGTTAACAGTGTCTTCTCCTCCAGTTGGGCAGGTCACAATAACACTGGCAGATACCCACTTCTTGTAGGTAACAGTCACTGATGAACATGACTGTATGCATGCTGTGTAGTGTTTTCCAAAAAAAGTAAAAGCAGGCCTTTATCATACATTCAAGTCACATTTATTTGTACTGTATAGTCCAATATCACATTACAGTTTATATATTAATGGGCTTTACAGGCCCACAGCAGCAAAAGTGTTCCCACTCAAACCAAAGCTCTCAATTACAAAAATTAACATTAAGTTGTTACAGTGCATTTAAAATACATAATATAACAAGACCAATACAAATTAATAATAAGATCTTAGAATAAGTAGAAAAATACAGTAATTTATTTATTAAAAGATTCTTAATATTAATTTGTGCTTCATAATTCCTAAAAGAATCCCTGAGTACACACAATATATGGAAATCGTATTTGTTTCCTGACATTGTTGACATCTTTTTTTGTTGTTCACTAACTTTGAATTGGCTGAAGCCCTCTATAATTATAGCATTTTTTGTTGCACGTGGTTTTAAATTGATGCTGAAAATGAGCTGTGTCTAATGTATACTGATAAAGCATATAAATACATGTTGTTATGCTAGGCTAACCTAAGAGGTACTAAACAACATCAGTAGCTTTATTCAATCCCACAATCACTCAAAGCTAACTTTAAGCTGTTGAATTTAAAGAGGAACTGTCATGCTTATTGTCAGGTTCATACTTGTATTTTGGGTTTCTACTAGAACATGTTTACATGCTTTAATGTTCAAAAAACATTGTGTTTTTTGTGAACAAGTCAGGAGGAGCTTATGTCTGTCCTGAAGCAATGTCCGAGTAGATCAACAGAAACTGTTGACGGAGAGGTATGTGAATTAATTTTTAACATTTCAGTTTCGATGCTTTGAACACAACAGACTAAAGTTCATTCACCTCTGTTGTATTGGAGTGGCAGTAAGAATCTCAAAACCTCGGCAATAACAATAAAACTCTTCAAACTATGCCGAGATACCACTGGGGGTAAATGGGCACATTTATCAAAGTTTTTGTAATTTGGGTGAACTGCCCAATGAAATTGACAGTTCTCTTTATTAGACCATTGTTAGCAACAATTGCTATTATAAATAGCTCATTAAACAACTACAGATTCACAAATTTATCTAAAAAAAACTAAATCTCGTCTTGTCTTTACTCATCCTGATGAATGAAACTGATGTGAAATATATGCTAGCCTTCACATAAGTCTTTTTAAGTTAAGATAAGATAAGATTTTTGGAGAGACCACCATTATCAAAACACCAGATGAGTGAATATCTTTTCAGGTGGAAGAATGGTGTTCATCCCTCCAGTAGACTCCATGTCAAGGAGCATTAAAGCTTAATTAAATTAAAACAGCGCGGTGGAACGACAAGACACTTCCTGTAATTTGTCACCCATCTGCTGCATCTCTTTCAAACCTGAATACTCGGATATTTTAAGCCTTAAAGCTTAAACACTTTTTGGCATCATTGGGCAAAAATTCCATAACAACCTTTCAGCATATTGTAATTCAAGCGTTCTGAGAGAAAACTAGACTTCTGCACCTCCTCATGGCTCTGTTTTCAGGCTTTAGAAAATCTAGCCCGTGACGGGAGACTTTAGCCAATCACAGGCCACTTCAGAGAGAGAGCGTTCCTATTGGCTGTGCTCCGGCTCTTGGGCGGTGCTTGGTATTTCAGTAACAGAATATTGATTCATATTTGATCAGCACTGCCTAGTTTGCACAGGAAGTGCTTTAAAACATACAAATCTTAAAAATGAGTTATAAGTGATGCCCCAAAATTAACTTTTTAATAAAAGATACTTTTAAAGATACATGATTGAGAGAGATAATGAACACATGCAAAAAAAAAAGATATTCTCATCAAGGCATTATTCTCTATGTGAGATAAGCACCAAATCTTGATTTCGTGATCAGTTTGTAGCCCTTTCCGATCCACACACTTACGTGATCTCCTTTCGACAAATCAAAAAGCTGCCCCACAAACACGCTCCTGAAAGTGTCTGAAGTGCAATTTATACCATCCCAGGCCTCCATCAGGTGTTCAGTTTTGTTGTAACCTTCATTCCAATTGTGCAGCGCTACAAAGAACCCCCTGAAAATTTCATCTCGATCCCCATTGTGGCAGCTCAAGGAAATCCTCACATAG
Organism: Adelosebastes latens; assembly: GCA_916700685.1. NCBI lineage: Eukaryota > Metazoa > Chordata > Actinopteri > Perciformes > Sebastidae > Adelosebastes > Adelosebastes latens. The sequence continues at coordinate 13,664 of CAKAKR010063074.1, forward strand.
AAGAAATAGAAGCCGTTCTCGGGAATCACAATGGCACGTTTCTGTTTGTTGTATTTTTCACCAGGCAAGGCGTTCCATTTGAGGTATTGACCATCAGTGTTGTCGTCTGCAGACTCGGACCCTTTAGGAAGAGGGACAAAAAGTAAGTCAGTGAGAGGCCCAATTCCAAACCACCCACTACTCCCTCTCCCTACCCACTTTGGGCACGTTCGCGTGGAGGATCTGCCATATTAAAGTGGTAGTAGGCAGTATATTTTTGGTATCATTGGACAAAAATCACATTATAACCTTTCAGCATATTGTAATTCAAGTGTTCTGAGAGATAACTAGACTTCTGCGCCTCCTCATGACTCTGTTTTCAGGCTTTAGAACATCTAGCCCGTGACGGGAGACTTTGACCAATCACAGGTCATTTCAGAGAGTGGGGATGCTCAATTAAAAAAAAATTCTTAACCGATAACCGACCCTTGTTAACCGATTATTAACCGTTAACCGACAAGATTTGTGCCTCGTACCAGCTGCAGGAGCACTAAAAGATATTCGTTGACCGGAGTCCCCAGTTCACCCGTCCGGGAGCGTTAACTTAGCAGCCACGATGCTGCGTGTAGTGTCACGGACATGCAGCCACTTTCCCAGTAAAAGTCTCCACCACACATTTAGTTTAGTTTAGCAGGTTGTCAGCTGTGTGTCTGCCCGGCGTAACGATACTTTGTCTGCCCAGCATAACTTTAGCGAGTGATCAACAAAAGTGTGTGTATTTGTGCTACGTTAGCAGCTCTAGCATTGTTCATAATTTTAGCGAGTTTCCAACAGACCGTGTGTGTGTTGGCGGTGAGTGTGAGGTTGTTGGTGGCGTTATAGTTGTGAACGTACAGTAGGTGTAGCAGTGTGTGTACAGTTTATTTGTCGGTGAATAAATGCTACGAGGCTACAACTCCGCTCCGCTCAGTTCCTTCACTAGATTTCACAATGGCAGCGGCGTCACAAACTTTCTCATTTTACAGCTAAACCGTGCATTACAAGATGATTCTGAAAACATTTGAGGAGAGAAATGGGCATTAACGTAACATAATATGGATTCATATTTGATCAGCGCTGCCTAGTTTGACTGTTTGGTCGGAGTTCACGAGTGATTGACAGCCGGCTCTCATAGACGGCAGCTGGACAGCAGACCTCAGATCAGCTCTGACTGCTTGTTTTCCTCCGGTCTGTGAAATCTTGCAGATGCCGTTAGGAGCACCGGAGGACACAAAGGCACATGATTTTTTCAGGTTACCTGTTTCATGGACTACTGTCACGATAAAGCGACCGTTTTATAAAAATAACTTTTTTTTAATCATATTTCTCCAATCTTGCCTACTTCAACTTTAAATGCAATCCCAAACCAATTAGTGGGGAAATTACAATAAAATGTAAAAATATTAACTAACATAAACATAACATATTTGTTTTCAGTCTCTATCAGCTAAAACAAGAGTCATGCAAAAAGTGTGAAATCTCAAGAACAACACTTACAGAGATTAATTTGCAGTCTTTGGATGTTTGGTTGAGGATTATCTGTAGATTGAGAAAGAGAGAGAGGTTCAACACGATGCTGCCTGCAGGCTCATCAAATTTCGGGGAAAACCCTGATTTGCATCATGCAACACGAGCATGAGAATGCTGTGTTTGTTTGCGAAATATGACACAAAATTAGTTAATGACACAGCTTACCTGCAGGGCAAACTGTCTCTTGCTTGGAGAAGGCTGGACTTTGCTCAACTGCAGTCTAAGAATAAGAGAAGACACATGACTCATGACTTGCAACATTTTAGTCAGATACATAATCTTGGCCAGCTTGTTGAGAACACAAAGTGAGTACATATGTGATCTTTTCTTTTCAGTGATATCGGCAGCAAAATGCAAATAAAAAGGGCTGAGATGTAGAAGCAACATGCTATATGGGAGAAAATTGCTTCATCATGATCAGTGAGTAAATATATTTGGTCTACTATCATTCACAGTTCCTTTGTGTCCATTGAGAAATATTCTGTATAAGTGGACTGGAGGCTTTGTGGTCCATCATGATGATATTGGGATGCAGTGTAGCACTAATAAAAATGTGGATACAACCCCCCATGTAACTGTACATTTTCATTGAAAGATTGTCCTCAAGTTCATAAATATATTGCACCCCATCTCTAATCACTGTATTTATTATTAAAGATACAGTATACTGTGCATTGTTCCAGCCTTAAATCAGCCCATAAGGTTGATCATGGTCTTGAGGTACTTTTTTTTTTTAAAACTGCAACTTCTTTAGGTTTAGGCAAAGAAAACAACAACTTCTTTAGGTTTAGGCAAAAAAAAACCTACAACATCTTTAGGTTTAGGCAAAAAAAAGTACAACTTCTTTAGGTTTAGGCAACAAAAAAAAGAAAAATACAACTTCTTTAGGTTTAAGCAAAGAAAACAACAACTTCGTTAGGTTTAGGCAAAAAAAAAGAAAAATACATCTTCTTTAGATTTTAGGCAAAGAAAACAACAACTTCTTTAGGTTTAGGCAAAAAAAAACCTACAACATCTTTAGGTTTAGGCAAAAAAAACCTACAACTTCTTTAGGTTTAGGCAACAAAAGTACAACTTCTTTAGGTTTCGGCAAAAAAAAAACCCACTTAAGTTTAGGGAAAAACATTGTTTTGGGTTAAAATAACAACTCACACGGGATGCAAACTCTCTGCTCCTATCCAAAATTACTACGGTCGCTGTCATGTTCTTTTATACCTTCTTTCAGTGATCTACCATGTAAATAGATAATAAAACCTACTAGTGGGTGTAATAGGCCCTTATTGATCCACATCTATGGGGCTTATAACGCCTATTTAATAGCCTGACAACAGTCTAATCGGCTGAATATTCCTATTATATCATAATGTTACATATAAGCTGACAATGAGGTTTACATGCCCACATCATCAATGAGCAGACAAAGAAAACAGCGAGAACTTATCCTGTAAAGAAAAGGTTTTGTAACTTACCGGTTGTCCACTGGATCCAGAGTTTTCTCGGTGCCTTAAATCAGCCCAGATTTTAAAAATGAACAGTGTTGTACAGCTGAACACCAGGAGCAGAGTGATGAATCTGAGGCGCGTCTCCTGTTTCTTCATGTCCCGGCAGTGTTTGATGAGGATGAGCGTAGACTCGTCATGGCCCATATCCATCATTACATGCCCACAGTCGGCTTCAGCTGGCAGAGTGTGCCCAGTCGGTTTCTGTCCCATGGCGACAAGCCTGATCTCTGTCAAAGTGTCTGTAAACCGGCTGGTTTCTCAAAAAGGTTGTTTCCTGGTGATACATGCAGAGTTTATATAGGCAGTTGAGCCTAGAGGGCTGTAGCCAACCTCCTACACGAAACCCTCAGTCTGGAATGACCTCATCTGCCCATTCATGCAGAGATAGGGATGGTGGGAAGGGAGAAGAGAGAGAGGAGGAGCACAGACCACAGACATTTTTGCAATGTCCAAAACACGTGATTAAGCCTTACCTCTCATGTATAATCATCACATTCCAGTTATCATCAGTTTTTCCTCAAACATAAATCCCTGGTGATCCCCTAAAAAAAAAATACAGAAAATCATTTAACAATTGCTCATTTTGCACGATACAGGAAATAATGTCTATTCTATTTAAGAGATGGCAGTTACAGTTTGTGCTGTTATAGAAATAAGAGTAGTAGTGAAAAGTATTTCAGTTTGGACATTTTTGGCATTTATGTTCAAATTTTTTATTGGCACAAAAAGTGAAATGGAGAAGTACAACTGTAAAGAAATTATTTTTACATGTTTGAAACAGTGTTATCCTACACCTGTATATCCTAACCCCCCCTGTTCCTCTTTGTAGTGATGGAGATCATGTGGTACACATGGAAAGTTTGGTGATGTATACATGTAGTTACTTTGAATAATCCCAGAGAAGGGAAAACAAAAGCGAAATAAATACATAAATAGATGGATAAAAGAAATAACAATAATAATAATGATAATAATAAAACCGTAATACATAAACCGGGGGGGGGGGGGGGCAATTCACGGCCA
>CAKAKR010063074.1:24109-38490 GCA_916700685.1 Adelosebastes latens
CTAGTTCAAGCTGCAGTCTTTTTTTAGGCCACTTGGGGGCAGGGCAGCCCCACAACAATCTGACATAAACACAATTGAGGCATTTTAAAGCTGTTATGCTAAGTAGTTGACTATTTACACAACCAGCAGATAATGGAACAAAATTAGCAGTCATTTTGAGTCGTGTTTCCAACTCCTGAGGTGAAACATTTGTCTTCTTAGCTGTTTGACTTTCCACATACGAAATGGCTTTTTGCGACAAAAGATACTATGACTTTTTTTATTTCTTTTTTCAACATACTATAATATGGCTTTTTTGACATACTGTACTATACAATGGCTTTTTTCCCCCCTTACTATCCTATGACTTGTTTTCAACATTTTATACTGTGACTTTTTCATGACATACTACACTATGACTTTTATTCGGCATACTATAGTAGAGGGTTGCAAGTTCAGATTTTCATGAATAAAAGTCATAGTATAGTATGTCAAAACATTTAATGAAAAAAAGGTCATAGTATAGTATGTCGAAAAAACATGCAACAGAAAAACAGAAATTGTAATGCACTTTACTGAATTGTTACAAATTAAATATATTATAATATTTATTTATCTTTAATAAATAATATTATATAATATAATATTATAGTATTTATTTATTTTTCCAATATATTCATAATCTATGAGCAGCTGCCCTTTTCTACATACTATATTATTGCTTTTTTTCGACATAATATACAATGACATTTTTTCGACACACTATACTATGACTTTTTTTCGTTTATGGTACTTGCACGTTTTGTTCAGCAAGATAATCTCCACAAATGAACACCACTTTTATGATTTTTTTAAATGTGAATGCAATCGCCAGACGTACAAATAAACCAATTATAAACTAACTACATCACGGTCACATGAACGAGAGTACACAACGAGGCTGTAAAGGAGGACGAGTCGGCGTGGTGACAATAGTCTCATTTAGCCACTTGTTAGCAACCGCCTTTTTAAAGACATATCTAAAGGCTTTAAAATTCACGAGTGGGGTATTTATTAATGTATTTTATGTTGTAAAGCAAAACGTTAAAATCTCTTCAGCTTGTGTTAACCACAGACCTTATATCAGGCATCTAACTAAAAACCCATTAAAAAAAAAACATTGACTTCCTGACGAGGGAACCGGAAGTGTTAAAATGCGAACTCATTTCCGGGTATTAGAACTTATTGCTGTAGCTGTACCTCTATTCTTGCCCTGCTATTGTATGTGGCATGCTCATTTTCAGGTTCATACTTGTATTTTGTGTTTCTACTAGAACATGTTTACATAATTTAATGTTACTGTATTTACCCTCTGTCTGAAACGCTCCGTTTTAGTGCATTGCAACGGAATTGCGTTGCTATAGGCAACAGTTTGGGTCCATGTTTGTGTACACTGGATAAACTGAATCAATTTTCACATTGGTTTTTTAGTCATACCAGGGTATAAAATATGAGATACATATGCTGTCCAGCTGCTGAAGTATTCCTGTTGGAGATAATCATGAAGTCACCTTCATTGTTGGGGAATTACTCACAGTGAATAAGTCAGGTTTGTCTCATCAGTGCATGTGCTGTCAATGTGAGGAGTGGAAACACATTTCAGGGGAGAATGCATGTTTGACCTTGAGACCAAAATTACATAATAAACACATTTTTTTTCAGGATAAAGTGAAAGCACAAGTTTTTTTTACAGTTGTATCCAATTACAGTAGTATATAATCAACACACAATATGTTCAAATCAAGAAATACTAAGAGAATAAAAGCTAAACTGGCAATAAAACACACGTTACCATGACAACAATGTGATTATTGTCTTCCATTGCACAGGTCTGCGCTAAATGAAGGAATAACACTTTAGATCTGTTCAAATTACACCGTGGCTTTGGGGGGAGGGAGTGTACTGTAGCCTACACAGTACTGTACTGTACTTTGCTATTGTCATCTATAGTAGTTATTTGCATAAAAACACACAATTCAAATGATTATGATTATTTAAATATTTGCTTTGATTAAAAAAAAAATCTTGCTAAGTTGTTTGGAAGTTAAACACCTCATAATTCCCTCTGTAATATCTACTGTGAAAACATCTCCTTCAAATAACTGTATTTATTCAAGTTTCTCGGCAAAAACGTAATTTTACGACGTTTGAACGCATCATGATAACGTTGTAATTTACCTTCACCCAATAGTCATTTTACTGAGCAGAGCTTGAAAGCATCATACTGTAACTCAATGGCACCTCCGTTAACGTTAGTAGCTCCGTTATTTAGCCAAGCAGGACTGTGCTGCCCACCAGCTGCTAACAGGTAACGTTACTAACTCTCCTCCTGTTGATTTCAATACAGATTTGTTGTTCACAGTGTCGCATTATCAGGGAAAAAATAGGGTGCGTCCCCTCAGGTTTAGTTTAGTAGTAGCGCCATGCTTTTGAGCGCTTTTTTTCTTTCTCTCTCGTCATTTATGTACATAACGTTAAACATTCAACATAACGTTAAAATAATAATAACAATGTCAATGTTGACCATCCATCGTTTCCCTCGAAACGTAATTGACAATGCAGTTTCGTTGCATTGGAACGTCACAAGACCAGGCTGAAATATAATGCCATGGATGTGTTTTGAACATGTGGAAAGATGAAAGGATTGGAGTCATGGAACAGATGTAGATAAACATGTTTCATGTGTGTGGACTTTGGTTAGTTGTTTGAACATGCTCAGTGAGAGCTGGTGGTAAGTCTCCACCACTCCCCCAGGGTCTACTTGGTATGGTCCTGTACCCATTGACATAACCTGTGGCAGTAAGTCTGTGGACTGACGGTGGAGAAGGACCGGCCTGGATGTCTCAGCCTCTTCCACAAATGCTCCAGCCGCTTCTTAAAACTGTAAACTGTGAAAATGTCAATGATGCCGATGAAATAGCGCTGCTCAGGCCCGTCGATGACATGCAGAGGATTCTTCAAGTTGGGCAGTAAACGTCGGTTTTGGGCCCTGAAGTCTAGAAGCTCAGCTGCGTCACCGCCCGGCCCTGCGTGATCCGGGCTTGTTTGAGGAGCGCCACCGCTTGATGCAACTCCTGCTTGTGACTGCTTCAAACAGCTGCCATGTGTTTCAGACAAAAGTAAGGTGGAATCATCTTCAGGGACTGCCCCGGGGACAGCAGCTATGCCTGCATGGATCGGGCTGGAGCCTGGATTCACAGATCTAAAATGAGAAAGTCACAGGGGAGACAATGCGTATGAGTCACAGCAGTGACTGTATGTACAGTAGCTTCACTCACAATTCACAACGCAAATGTTGTAAAGTGTTCTGATCCGTCGAGACAGGCAGATGTCAAAACGTCAGTAAGAAATAGTAACTAGAATTTACCTAATCTGATGTGATTTGGCAGTTTAAATGTGTTTTTGCGTCACAAGAAACTTCAGACATCATTAATTATTTTGGGCATATCCATCCATCCATCGATCCTCTACCTCTTATCCGGGGCCGAGAGTAGAGAGAGGTCCCAAAAAGAGCCTAGGAGCAACGCACCAATCAGAGACAGGCAGAGACTGATGGAGCTCTAATCAGCCAATTAGAATCACCTGTGTGTTTGTGTCTGAAATTGCTGAGTAAGGGTTGGGAATGACTGGTGAAAACACTGAAAAAAAGACACCCACAGTTAAAAACTATAAGTTGTATACCTGAAAGCTCTTCAGTTTGAGCACCTCAAGACTTTGATGAAGGTGTAGATGTGTTATTTGTGTGGATAAAGTTAAAAATGACTGAGAACTAGCAGTTTTAAAAGTCTCCACATTTGAGTTTTTGCTCAACACTCAACACATCAGAGGTGAATTAACATTGCAGCAGATGAGAGAGAGGGAGGCTTCTCTTCGTGCTTCGAAGCAGATAATTCCTAAAGTTTAAGTCCTATTGCTTAAATTAGCACATCATCTGAAAGAGGACAAAAATGCCTGTGTTTTAATGTATTAATTGTGTATGAGGAGTGGAAGTTGTAGAACCTACAAGGGTTTTTGCCCAAATATTTTGAAAATGTGTGATGTCACCACTCTCAAGCAGCGCAATACACACCCATTATAAACTCAGAAAAAGTCTGAAAAAAGCATAAAACGTAAACTGCGATATTTCAAAAAGTGTAAAAGTTATCAAAAAGCTGAATCATACCTTAATAGTTCAAAGTGTTTTAACCCGTTTGAAGTTCAAATTAAGTCTGTAGTTGAAAGTATGCGGAAGCAGTAGCATTTCAAAGTGGAGTATGTTTGAGAGGATTTGAAGATTTTCTCCATTAAGTTACATTGTTAAAAAAATGTGAAAAAAGCTTAATGTTTTAAAAAGTATAAGAGGTAGAAAAAAGAAAAATCATAGCACTAACATCCTTAAAGAGCTGAATATTTTGATAGTTGAATGGTTTCTGTAGCTCAAAGTATGCAAAAGTAGTTAAAGTCAGATGACAGATGACAGAAAACAGATGACTGTTTATACCACATGTATTACCTTCAGCACGCACCATTTCTGCTGGAGAGGCTGACTCAGTGTCAGCTTTGCATATTTATCAGACCCAATGTTTTTTGTTTGTCAGTTTGTTTCTACGGTATTTTTAAGTTGCGTGCATAAGATCGATTAGATTTAGTGCATAATGCTGCTTGTCAGAGTCAAGGAATCCCCTAGCACATCAGGATCCTATACACCAGTCTAGGCAGCCAGCCCAGTTCTCAGTGTGTGTGTGTGTGTGGGGGGGGGGCTGCATGCGTCACATTTCTTGGGAATCCCAATTTCTGGCGTAGAATTGGCCTCCTGACACTTTTACATGTCACGCTTTGCAAAAAATGTTTTTGTTTTGAATGTCAAACATTTTTATTAAGAAATTAGACAAAATCATCCCAATAATAAGAATGTGAAGAAGACAGTTATGTGACATCAGGCTACAAACTGTGTTTATGTAGTGACATCTGATACAGATCATTTTGTGTTGGTTTCATTTAAACCTCTTTGTGTCTCACACTTTAAGCTTTGTAAGACCCTTTTATCGATACTGCCGTCACAGGTTAAAGTGACAGTAGGCAGTATTATTTTTGGCATCATTGGGCAAAAATTCCATAATAACCTTTCAGCATATTGTAATTCAAGTGTTCTGAGAGTTCACTAGACTTTTGCACCTCTTCATGGCTCTGTTTTCAGGCTTTAGAAAATCTAGCCCGTGACGGGAGACTTTGACCAATCACAGGTCATTTCTTTGAGAGAGCGAGTGTTCCTATTGGCTGTGCTCCGGTCATGTGACCAGAACTTGGCGTTCCTTCTCCAGATTTCACAATGGCGGCGGCGTCACAAACTTTCTCATTTTACAGCCTCAAGATGATTCCGAAAACATTTGAGGAGAGAATTAGGCATTAACGTAACAGAATATTGATTCATATTTGATCAGCGCTGCCTAGTTTGACCGTTTGGTCGGAGTTCGCGAGTGATTGACAGCTGGCTCTCATAGACGGCAGCTGGACAGCAGACCTCAGATCAGCTCTTACTGCTTGTTCTCCTCCGGTCTGTGAAATCTTGCAGATGCAGACTTTTTTAATCATATTTCTCGCCTACTTCAGCTTTAATCTCTGGTTGTCAGCAAAAATTCTGTTAAACCACAGAATCACATTTCTCACGTCAGCACGATTAAAAGGATTTCTTTTTAAATTCATTGTTATTTAAGGATAAGACTGGCGTAGATCTATATGTTTCTTACTGTTAGCAAATCTTATGAAAAAGCCAAAACTAATCACTCGATACTGTCTACTTTCACTACTCTGTCTGTGGCTCACAGCCACAAACCCATTGGTTTCTACTTGACACTTTAAACTTTTAGGTATTTTCCTAAAACAGCTGCTCACTGTAGTTTTTAGGATTTTGGCATAGCTGCATGTATTGCAGCTCCAACATTCATCTGGTAATGCACACAGGCCCATAAATAAAGAGGCTGTAAAACCATCACTGACGCTGTCCATGGTTCTTACTGTACATCGTGACAGGTGTAAAGGACCAAAAACACTTAGCTAACAAAAGAGTCAGTTTACTTTTGAAGTAGAATTCAATTATATTATCCCTCTGAGACCCACAATAGACCCGTTTTTGTCTTTTTTAGGGGGGTACAGGGTGTCTTTAGGCGGAGATAGCAGGTCAACAGTAGATGTCACATCGAAGTGGTGTACATCACCTGAAAGCTGGGAACCTGAAGATTAATTTGAGATGCAGCTCAGCACTGTGTGTCAAGTTGTTCTAGTCATTAATCAGAAATATGAATTAATTAATTGATTATTTATAATGAATTGTAAAAGTGTATAAGGGTTTAGAAGGATGTACAGACAACTTATCGATGGATTACTTTAACACTGAAGATAACTTAAAGTAACTTCTTTTATGATTTCTAAGTGAATTTATGGACGTTTATTTGTGACAAACATCAGAGGTAATGATGTCCCCAAGCAGAAGGCAGAATGATATTAATACGACATCAAGATTTGACTGAGTTTTTGACTGAAATTCACCTCACACAGTATCTTTCCCTCAATGCCTCCCCTTCAACTCTCCCTTTGGCTTTGTCCTGCTGGATGTACACTATAGGCTACATGTCTATTACAGACCACGTCCTGTAATTTCACCATGGTTAAAATGACGTCTATAACAATGAGTTAAATTACTGAGGAGAACAGGGAATATTTAATTTCCCACCTCCCCCTGTAATGTGAATCCTGCCAGAATTGGGCTTTAGTCTTGTTGCTTGATAAATTACTTAAAAGATTAATTGATTATAAAAATATTCTACTGATCAACTTATTGAGTATTTTGACCACTACCGGTGACATGATGGTGAAACTAGAACTGTATACTGACAAACCACAAAAGCAGGGTCACAAAATGTTGAGCAACCCTGTAGTGAAGTGTGAGGAAAACAACTTAAAGACACTGACTTTTTGGTTCTCATGATGAGAGTGGCTAAAGAGAGACTCTGGTGGCGTTCGTCGTGGTGTAAGGGTTGATGGGCCAGGAGGAGACTGTAGTCCAACACGTTGAGCCTCCGGAGGAAGTGGGTGTCGATCTCCACCTGCCGCAGAAGCCAGGGACGCTGCCGGTCTGCACACATACACACACACACCACATTAATAGATGGATATTACACCGGCATTTACACACACCTTTTTCTTTATTTGAATTAGATTTACTTAAATGGTGTGCTTTGACACGGCTCATTTATAGGTCCAGTGTTGGAGCGCTACAGTGTTCCATACGTTAAACGTTATCACACTTTCACTGTACGCTGTGTAAGGGATAATGTACAGTGAGGCGGTCATTGTTGTGAAAGAATCCCGACAGGGCGATGCTGCACGTCTCATCGCCCTGAAGGGGTTTCTTTCACAACAATGACCCGCTAGCTGTACATTATCCCGCTTATTACATGGCTACTTACTTAAGAAATATTTTGACACAAAAACGGCCCGCCAGAGTCCGACATCAGAGTTGCACCCATAGCAACGGTCTGCTATACATAGCAATGGTCTGCTATACACTGCAACGGTCTGCTATACATAGCAATGGTCTGCTATACATTGCAACGGTCTGCTATACATAGAAACGGTCTGCTATACATAGCAACGGTCTGTTATACATAGCAACGGTCTGCTATACATAGCAACGGTCTGCTATACATAGAAACGGTCTGTTATACATGGTCTGCTATACATAGCAATGGTCTGCTATACATTGCAACAGTCTGCTATACATAGCAATGGTCTGCTATACATTGCAACGGTCTGCTATACATAGCAAAGGTCTGCTATACATAGCAACGGTCGGTTAAAGAGAAATTACAGACCGCAGAGCGCCGTGATTGACCAATCAGAATCGAGTATTCAAGACAGCCGTGTAATAACACAGCATATAACACGGTGTATAACACGATGAAAAACTTGTTACAATCCACACCTACGTAGATTTCACAGCATCTTCCAAAAGCTTACTTTTACCATGCACACTGAAACTGCCTTACGACACTATATACTGTCGTAAATAAATAAAATGTCTATTCTAGCTCTATAACAAGAAAATGGTAAACATCATAATCCTAAATGGTGGCTATTTAAACTATAGAACAAATGTTGTACAAACTATAACATCTGTAATATGTCATGCCAACATAAACAATTTCACCAAATATAAATATGTGCATATTTGACACTTATTTTCAGGTGATTATACCTTAAAGAAAACATACTTATTAGTATTATATTCCATTTCTGCCAATATATCCCGCTAATTGTTACACACTGGTCCTTTTAAGATAGAGGAATACATTTTTTGGCAGTGTTAAACGATATACTGCTTGATCTGAAGGGGGTGCAATTATGCTGCCTGTACTATTACACAGCTTCACAAGGACTCACATCAACATCCCATTCTGTTTCCTTACCCAGAGTGATGTACTGGCCTTCAAAGTTGAGGTCTTTGAGAATCACAATAATCTGGCTCCCCTCTGGTGCAGGCTCTGTCCAACGACTCACCTCGCAGCCCTTAATGTCGTACCTGTCAATACAAAACACACATCAAAGAGGCTGCACTGTCTGATTCTGTGCTGTTAACATAGTAATAATACTACTCATGCTTTGCATCTCTGGGGGTAAATCAAGCTTACCTGGCATTGAATCGATCATCAGGATAAAAAACACTTTGCATAACAATGAAGTATTTCTGGAGAAGTGAAAAAAAGGAAACGTGCTAATTATAATTCTTTGTAACATCCATTAATTATAATGCCAACTAGAACAGTAGTAATATTTGATCTGTACCTTCCGTCTGTGTGGGATTTTGATCCTGTGAACGCCTTGAAAAAAACAGTGAGAAATAAGACATATTATTATCTGGCATATTGTCACATTATAACGTTGTTATGGCGAACATGTTGGCAGACGGTTGCCTATTTATACATCCAGCAGACACAGAGCAACATTAGTATTCATTCATAGTCATGTTTCTGGCTGCTTGATGAATGTAAGTCCGATATTCTCTCTCCTTTTAGCTCTGTTTTGGTCTCCATCAATTCCTGAAAAACACTCCGTCGGCTGCTAAATGCTCCACTATTGCACCAGCTTTGTCTGCCAATTTGTGCTGGGAGGGTAGTGTACAGTGGGTTTATCACTGAAAACAGCTGCCTGCTGCTGCTGGAAATGATGTTGCAATAACAGAGTGAACCAAAATACTAAATGTGTCGTAAAACCTACTCAGTTAGCTTAAAGAGGGTAAAAACGTGATCCGCAGAGTGCTAAGCCGCGGTACCGCCAGCCGCCGTCTGACTTCCGTTGCTCCTAAAGTAGTGTTATTATGGTAACGCCATTGGCTTCTCAGCGAGGCGGCTCACGTTACCGCAGTCTTGGAAACGGAGGAGTGAGCGGAGGGGCACTCAGTCGGTTGCAATCTGCAACCACATCAACGGATGTCGCCAAATCATACACACTTTACCTTTAAGTAGGAGTATGAATGAAGGACTTTTACTTGTAATGGAGTATTTTTACATTGGTAATTTCACTTAGTAAAGGATCTGAATACTTCTTTCACCACTGAACGTGGATAATTTGTAATTTCTTGCATTAAAAGATTTTCTGTTGAGAATATGTGAGATGTTAAAGTGTCCTTGAATACACCACCATGGAGCTTTCAATGAAGTCTATGCTTGCAACTGCATGACCAAGTTATACTTATGGATATTTGAAGGAAAAGCCCAGGTCTCCTCAAGTTGATTTTTCAAGCCCATTATCTAAAGATCTATGGTGTGCTGATATATTTGTAGTTAGCGGCATAAACTATGTGAAAAAATATTACACTATCAAACACCTTGTCTCAAAATAATGAAATCTATGATAAAAAGTGACATATGTAAATCAGTATGAATACGTACCTAGGAACTTGACCAGTAATGAATGGGGGTATGTCTTCAGATGTTCCATGTAGATCTTCAGGTTGGCCAGAAGGAATTTGATTTCCCTTTTGTTCTGGGTCTTCAAAAAGAAGCGTTTATCATTTCTAGAAGTTAGAAAGCACAAAGTAAGTCGATTTCTATCCTCAATAATATCAATAATTATCAATATATTATCAATGATACAAAAAGCCACACTCTTATGAAAGCAGTAAGACAATCATGTGCGTGAATGACTTAACATCTGGTGACTCACGTCAGGAAGAAGTCGGCCTTGCTCTTGGAGTTGCTGATGAACTGAAGGTAGCAGTTTTCAGAGCAGAGCGACTGCTGATACTCCTGCTCCGTCATTCCTAAAGAGCCACGCAGGCTGGCAAACACTGGGCCTGCAAACGTCTCCATTGTAAAATCCTACACACACAAACACAGGTAACTAAATATGCAGGTGGAAGCATTTAACACAATAATTAATTTGAGTCCTGTTAGTTATTGAGACATATCTCCACCTACCTTATGAATCTGAGTAACCTCTAATCTGAAATCATCATCTGAGAGTTCATTCTATAGTGGGAGAAAGAGGGAAGATATATCATTGAGAATAAGAATAAGAATATATATATACGGTATATACTACTACTATACTACCAGGACAGGTAGATTTTTTTCTTGAAATATTATTCTCAATAAATTACAACTGTATACAACTTCTCGTTTTTTTTCTTCTCTTTTTTCTCAAAATATTTCGAGTTCTCAGAGAACACAGATATGTGGGATATGTTTTGAATGTGCAGAACATTATGAACAAGAGCAAAAATCTTGCTGAAATACATATGAGCTATTAAAGTCCAGGGGTTTAAACAATAATTAAAACTAATTAATGTATCATTGAGGTGAATATGTGCAACAGGCACATTTAAAGAGGTTACTTCCCCAAATAAAAGACACGAAAGAGGAGAGAATAGTAAATCATGCCTACATGTGTGTTGACTCAGCAGAGATAATATTAACCTTCCTGTTGTCCTCGGGTCAAATTTAACCCGTTTTCAAACTTCATTATATCATAAATATGGGTTTCTTTCATCTAATTACCCCAAAATAACATGGATGAAAGTAATTCATAATTTCTGGGGGGGTTTTCTACTCAAAAATGAGGTATAATTTCATTTAAATGAGGTTTATTGAGCATAAATTCCCCCCAAAAAAGCGTAAAACTTGTGGTAAATGCTAAAAACGTGTAACACAGAATTGGGTGATAATTTATATGTGTATGCCTTATAAACTTATAACTTATAAAATCAGACAATTTTGATAAAATTACAAGCACAAGTGGTACAGCTCTGCCATACACTGGGTCAATTTTGACCCGGAAGGACAAAAGTTGCACCATCGACGGGAAGACAATAGAAGGGTTAAATGAGGAAAGTTGATCTACAGGAGAAAAAATATTTGTGAGACAGAACGCCTGAGAGCCTCACTGCATTATATTCCATTAGCCTATATTTTTAATAGTCATCTGGTGTCTGAATTTTGTGTAAATGAAGACATTTCCACCATAAATTGGTGCATACAAATTCACCAGAATGCAGGAAATAATTTAGTTTATTTTAACGCAGTAATACATGTAAAAAGTGAAGACGTAAAGAATACGTCTCAAGTATGTTCTATGTAAAAGGTGTGCATATGTGTTTTTGTGACTCTGTAGATACAACAGACAGGACAGTCATGGAGCAGCCTGCTGAGTCAGCGGTGTGTTTGACTGGGATTAGGGTGAAGCAGCAGCACACGGCTGTGGGTTAAACTCTGACTGTTCATTCAGCAGCAGCAGGGTGGACGCTGCATACCACTCTGTGCTCTTTGTTTAGGAGGAGATTCCCTTTCAGCTCTGGTATCTGAACATTTTCACATGCTGCTCAGGCGCGGCTGTGTGGCTCTCTCTAACCTGTTAAAGTGGCAGTAGGCAGTATATTTTTGGCATCATTGGGCAAAAATTCCATAATAACCTTTCAGCATATTATAATTCAAGTGTTCTGAGAGATAACTAGACTTCTGCACCTCCTCATGGCTCTGTTTTCAGGCTTTAAAAAATCTAGCCCGTGACGGGAGACTTTGACCAATCACAGGTCATTTCAGAGAGAGAGCGTTCCTATTGGCTGTGCTCCGGTCATGTGACCAGAACTTGGCGTTCCGTCACCAGATTTCACAATGGCGGCGGCGGCGTCACAAACTTTCTCATTTTACAGCTAAACCGTGCACTACAAGATGATTCTGAAATCATTTGAGGAGAGAAATAGGCATTAACGTAACATAATATTGATTAATATTTGATCAGCGCTGCCTAGTTTGACCGTTTGGTCGGAGTTCCCGAGTGATTGACAGCCGGCTCTCATAGACGGCAGCTGGACAGCAGACCTCAGATCAGCTCTTACTGCTTGTTTTCCTCCGGTCTGTGAAATCGTGCAGATGCCGTTATATAAACTATGTGTAGGTGATTGCTGACCCGTACTCACTGTAGATGCATTATCAATGTTGCTTTGGGTGGCTGCAGCCAATCCCTCCTTCATCATGCAGGTCAGACTGTAGAACTCGTGCTGCTGATCGATCTCAAACAAGCCCAGAAGCTTCCACTGCTGCCTCAAACCTCCCCACCTCTTTCTCTTCACCGTGCCGGAGTGCTGACGGTGACCAGACATCCCCAGGCCCCCTGCAGCGGCAGACATCTCCATCTGGGGGACACAGAAAAATACACAAATCCAAAAACTTATGACAGCTGTGACTGCACACAGAGGAGGTTTTTTTTCAAAGCTCCGGCAAAAAGAAATCAAAGAGTAAGTAGAGGCCAGAGAGGCCAGTGACAAACACAAAAGACAGCTGACTGTCAGTTGAGTCTTTAACAGGGTAACTATGGAAACCAACACAAAGGGATAATAGCTTCATGGGCTGTGCTGTGGTCAATGGCATAATGCTGGTCCTCCAATCACCTCGTCTCTCCATTAAAACACATTTTAAATGTTTATCTACATGAAGCCAAAGACAAAGAGGAGACTAGTAGACAGCAGTGGTGCAAATGCAAAATGTATTTTAAAAGAACACTATTAGACTATTATTTCAACAAGCTGCTGAATTTGTACAGTACGTAAAAGATGGTACAGTTATATGACCAAAATGTATTTTTAAATGTTATAAGTCTGACGATATTCCATATTTTTCTTCAACAAATCCTATAAAATTCCAAACCAACAATGAATGAGTGACATGTTCCTTCATTAACATCAACACACACACTGTGACTCAGTCCCACACACACCATCCTGCTGCCTAAAATACTCACTATAGAGCACCCAATGTGGATTAATCCGCCGCTGAAAATAGTCCCCAACAAATGCAACTTCCTGTTTGTTAAAAACTATTTTGGGAAATGACTGAGCCTCTTTCAATGATGATACTACATGTTTGTGATTCGTTTTTTAAGGTTTATTATCTCCATTTGGAAAAATCAGAGTGAACTGATCCTTTAACCTTCTGGTTGTCAAGGGAATACAAGATTCAATGGCTCATTTATGAATACTAATAAAGGGGACCTGTGTGCATTAATAAGAGAGAGGTGCATTTAAAGACTAGATCTGATGTATGCTTAAATTGTATCTTGTATTATTTCTGCAAACTTGGCAACCACAGTCTGCAACTGCTCCACTGCAATCAACATTAACCCCTTTTACCAGTTAACCGGATATGCTATTGAGTAGTTCCATAGCAACAAGCATGATGCAAAGCTTCTGGTCCTTTTAAGCTCTTCTCTCTGTGTTACTAGCGACGCTCACAGCTTCACTTTGCATTTGACTGTGAAACAAAAGCTGTGAGCCTGTTTGATGCTCGGCTTGAGTCTTCAGGCTGCTGGGGTTTGAACACATCTTTAAAAGGAACTGACACACAACAAGCCAACGGTCGGCCGGCGGACAGTTTTGGGGCCGTCGGTGAGCGTCTGTCGGCCTGGTTTTTGCAGTTTGTCCCGACACCGCTGGCCAGCTGTTGCAAGCTATTACTACAATTGAATTGAAGTATCTCGGGGTCTTGTTCACGAGTGAGGGTAAAATAGATCCGGAAATGGACAGGCGGTTTGGTTCGGCGTCTGCAGTTATGCGGGCGCTATACCGGACCGTTTTGGTGAAGAGGGAGCCGAGCCGAAAGGCAAAACTCTCGATTTACCGGTCCATCAACGTTCCAACCCTCACACCTATGGTCATGAGCTTTAGGTAGTGACCGAAAGAATGAGATCGCGGATACAATCGGCCTAAATGAGCTTCCTCCGTATGGTGGCTAGGCTGGCTAGAGCCGCTGCTCCTTTCGTGTCGAAAGGGGCCAGCTAAGATGGTTCGGGCATCTGATCAGGATGCCTCCTGGACGCCTCCCTTTTGGAGGTTT
>CAKAKR010063074.1:45750-56832 GCA_916700685.1 Adelosebastes latens
TTTAATTATTTATATATTCTGACAAACTAATGTCTAACGGTAATTGGCCTTTCTTTTCTACACACTTCCAGACAGATATTCTATAAGTTTATGCAGTGAAATCATTTGTACAGTGGCTACCTTTTTAACTTTAAAGCTGCTCTAAGAAATATTTTTTGGCTGTGCAGCAGAAAAGCGAGTTTCCCCCGTTGGCCGTTGCTCTTTGAAAACATACAAACAGTCCTCAAAATGATTTAGAGCAAAACGACTTGTATGAACAACTCCATTAATTTGGACATTTCAGGGGATTAACTCTGGAACCGAGATGGAGACAGATGTCTGAGTGCAGTGGTGGCTGATCTGTATTTAAACTTAAAGGTCCCATATTGTAAAAAAGTGAGATTGTCATGTCTGTGATAGTATAAAACAGGTTTAAGTGCTTTATAAATACTGTTAAACTATCAAAACGTTCAATATACGGAGAAACACACACAGCCCGCGTTCAGAAATTGTGCGTTTGAAACAAGCCGTTAGGATTTCTGTCCATTTGTGATGTCACAAATATACAATATTTAGACCATTACACGGTTTTAAACGTAAACATTCTAAATGTGTCCCAGTTTATTTCCGGTTGCAGTGTATGTAAATAACATCAGCTGACAGGAAGTAAACACAGACCCAAACTGTTGCCTAGCAACGCAATTCCGTTGAAATGAGCTAAAACGGAGCATTCCTCACAGAGGATAAATACAGGTATATTCAGACAGACAGTATGAGAAAAATAAAGTTTTTTTTTAACATTAGGGCATGTAAACATGTTCTAGTACAAACACAAAATACAAGTCTGAATCTGACAATGATCATGATATGGGACCTTTAAACAGCAAGTGTCCCTCTAGCGACTCTTGCATGTAATGTAGTATTATTGACAACAAGTGTCAGTAAGAGGCCATAAATCGCAATATATGACACATTCTCCGTAGAACCAGGAGTTAACAGGAGACAACAGGAGTCAAAAAAAAACATGGTTTTGTTCAGTTGAGGCTCAAGTCAACTACCGAGCATCAACATTTTATTGAACTGAGAAAAAAGGACCATTGGCCCCATTACCAGCCTGACTGTAGGCGTGTGTCAGACAAAATGCTGGTTTGCATCCAATGCATTTACATTCACACTTTCACACACTACAAAAAATGGACACATTGTCAATATTTACAGAATTTAAGACCCATCCTACTTTGTGGTTGTCATTTTTTCTACACAGTGCCACATATTCCACCTCCTTCCAACCTGCCCTGTTACTGTTAATTACCATATTGGCCCAAATATACAAAATTCTGGAAATTATGATTCAAATAGTGGCGATCGTATTATATTTGAGGACAAGATATTTACATATTCACAACATCAGATTATCTTTTAGAATGGAGAGAGTGCTGAGGTCTGTACTACGAAGCAGGATTTGGAGATAGCGAGGTAACTTCAGGGTTTAACCCTTCAGGGTTTTCTGTCCTACGACGGTGGTTAACTTCTAACCGGGCTAGATCGCCATGGTAACTTATGCCGAACACCTAACCTGCTCCGGAGCAGATTATGTTCGAGATAAGAGATCAACTCGTATAAAAGCACCGCCTACTGACCAGTCAGAGCTTGGAGAGTGGATTGTATGATAATATTACACAAATACGAAGAAGTTAAGTCATAATCCAGGCTAAAAGCAACACAGTTTAAACTGACAAATGCAGGAAGGACAGCTGGCTGTATGCTGTGGGTGCTTACCGCTTTGAATTAGGGTTTTATATTTATTTCTTTACTTGCTGTCAAGTCTGTTTCACGCAGTCGGAGAGGGGGGACGCAGCTGAAAGAAGGCTGAAATTCATAGAGTCATAGACGCCACAACTTTGTTTAATGCCATCATGTGATAAGTGTAATCGAGTTATCCAGTCTACTCTGAACTCGCTTCATAGTACAGGCCTCTGGTGTAACTCCGGCTCCAACAGAGATTAGGTTGTTTGAAGTCTTAATGTTGCTGGTTTATTGAGCGCCTTTAAGTCGGTTTGCAGTGTGTCCCTCAGAGTTCAAAGTGTTTAGTTAAAGGATTTCACGTTTGTCACATGTTTAACTGCAGCGGAGGGTGTCTTCGTATAATCAGGGTTGTCTTAAATTTGGGCCAAAATGATATCTGAACAGGTAAATGTGACATCCGTAGCATTTAGTGGTTGGTCTGAGGGGTTATCTACTGGATCCCCATGAAATCCTACCGGTCTATTAAATATGACATTGATATATAACCCTTCAGCTAAATGACTCCACTGTCTGCTGCCTACTAGAGGAGAGAACACAGCGACTGATCTAAACACTACAGAACAGTCACAGCAGCAGTGACTCACTGAGAAATATCAAAAGCTTTGGACAAATTTAAATTGTGTCATTTTTTAAACTGTGATCTTTCAAGTTATTCATATTGGTGCAGTCTATGTTTTGCTTATTAATCTTTTTCTATACTGCCACTCGGGGGCGCCGAAGTTTTTCAAATTCGACACACAGCAGCTTTAAAACACAGTAGCTGATTTCTACTTAACTCCACTGAACTGAAAATAGAACCAAAATATGAAATAAATATCAGGAAACTTAATTTTTTTAACAAATATAATTTTGTGAGCGTGAAGGTGAGCTGTTCAGAAACCATTATTAGACAACGGAGGTGTGATTTTTGCTTGTAGAGTCACCAGAGATGTTTTTTTAGCATCAAGGCTATATTCACATAGTTAAATCCACTAACATCCTGAGATCAGTCCACTTTCTTTGGTTTGCGATTCTTCCACATGATAACTGCAGTGAAGGCCCCTGTGGACGAGATAAGAGTGGTATTAACTTTGACATCGACACGACACACATGGTCACACCTTGTTTAATTTCATATGTAGAGAGGGGTTGTCTGCGGAGTGCATATTGTAATGAGAATGCTTGAGTTTGTGCTTTGTTTTAGAGTGCAGACGGTCTACTGACCTATACAGAGGAGCAGTACTACTGCTGCGATGCCAGGCAGAATGACGGAGTACTCCCGAGGAAGGAAATACTTGTGCAGTAGGTGATCGCTGTCCACGAAAGGCTGGAAAAGGACAAAAAAAACACATCATCCAGACTGAAATTCCTTTTAAAATGTCATTATGTAAAACCATTTAATGTTGCATGTAATAATAATATTTAGTGAGACAGTGGAAGCATACAGGAGGTGGCCTAAACAGTACACTACAAGATGTTTCTGAGAAATAGGCATTACAGTAACAGAATATTGATTCATATTTGATCAGCGCTCCGTAGTTTGACCGTTTAATTTTAGGGACGTAAACAGAACCTACCAGGATGATGACCCAGATAGAGTAGTATGTAAACAGCGAGAGGCTGAAGACAACCAGACTCGTGCCCACTGCTTGATCCACTCCTGAAGCCTGAAATAAAAAAAATAATAATAACTGAGCAGAAAGCATTTGGGGGCGTGTTATATGTTGCACGCATGACCAAAATCCCAACAGTATTAGAAATATTTTCCAGACGAACTTGAATAAATTTGGGATAACGGTGCAGCTGCTACTAGCAGCATAAATGGTTTTGATTTAAAGGAACACTCCAGCAATACGCTGCAGTTTTGCACTTCCATAAAGTCTTACTTCACAAGATGATAGCATGACATGGTTGGTAGCAACAGATTCCTTAGGTTTTCTAGTTTCATATGATATGTGTCTTCACTCTAGCTCTAAAACTGAACCTACTAAAGCCTCTGAAACTTAACTTATTTTAATGGGCAGTTGTTTTGGTAGATATACTACATTTACAGAATAATAAATGTCCTATGCTCTACATACAATGGCTAATTTGTACCTGCTGTTTCCAGACTCATCCAAAGTGCATTTTATACAGTGAGCTCTAGGATAATCACAGCCTCGTGAAACTTTACAGCCACAAACTAGAGACCTAGAGCATTCAGAGGATGGATGGCTTTCCTAGGTAGATTGATAATAAGGGGGTTTCTGAGTAGTTTACACAACAGAAGTGCTCGCCATCCAATCAACGAAAAATTCAATTCTTGCAGAAAAATACATGTTATTGATACCAAATCACAGCATGGCTTTTTCTATGGTGTTCCTCAAGGTCTTGGTGTCTTAATGTGGTATTTTGGAGGGATTATTGATCATTTTTATCAATTCTCAAGTGGTAAAAAATGGTTCAATTTAGCACCAAATCTGTGTAACAAATGGTAACAACCCAAAAATTGCTGCAACAATTTATGAGACATAATAGAGCATGGTCTATCATAATGTTCTAAACCCTTATACACTTAATTTTAAATAATGAATTCATGTTTATTTCTGATTTATGACTAGAACAACTTGACACACAGTGCTGAGCTGCATCTCAAATTAATCTCCAGGTTCCCAGTTTTCAGATGATGTACACCACTTCTATGTGACATCTACTGTTGACCTGCTATCTCCCCCTAAAGACCCCCTGTACCCCCTAAAGAAGACAAAAACTGGTCTATTGTGGGTCTCTAATGTAAACATGTTTCTAGTAGCTAAAGATTAGCTCACGTTACAGTAGTAAACATCGCGTTAGCTGTCGTTATTTAGCTCTATTGTCGGATGAGACTGTCAGACAACATTTTTAGTCTGCTATTTTATGAGTTATAGCTTCAAAGAGCTGCTTTAAATCCACTTGTTTAAGTTTAATCAGCTTATCTCTCTTACCATTATCTGTTTGCTGACGTTTCCTGTCTTCTTCTTCTTCTTCTCTGATTTAATGGCAGATCGCAAACCAACGTGTAGAGGTGCATTACCGCCACCTACTGGACAGGAGTGTGTAACGTCAGGGCTTAAGATACTTCAGGTTACATGATATTAAAGACAATATTAAAATATATATATATATTTATATACATGTACATAAATATATATTTATATATATATATATTTATATATATATATTTATATTTATATTTATTTATATATATTTATTTATATATATATATGTATATACAGTATATATATATATGTATTTATATTTATATATATATATGTATCATTATTATATATATATATTTATATATATTTATATATATAATAATAATGATAATAATAATAATGATAATAATAATAAATAAATACAAAAATTAAACAAACAAACAAACAAACAAAAAATAATCAAACGTGTTTCCTGGCTTCTTCCAAGGAGGCTGGGACATGGACGGAAATGGGTTACACACATGCGCAGTAACCGGAGTTGAGGTGCGTTGTGATTGGCTCACTTTCAGTAAATTTATTACTGCGCATTACCAAGCCTCTTTTAATAGGCCTTGGCTTCTTCTTCTTCTTCTTCTTCTTCTTCTTCTTCTTCTTCTTCTTCTTCTTCGAGGTTTATTGGCAGTTGGCAAACAATGATTTAGTGCATTACCCCCACCTTCTGGTATGCTGGAGTGTAGATAGTATTAATTTACAATATTCAAAAACAATTTTAAAAAGAAAGAAAGAAAACCTCACATTTTTCTCCATCGTATTTATTTTTCTAAGATACTGTTTTTTAAATAATAAATAATTATTAAATAATGTTTATAATAAAGTCATTTTCAATACATTTTGAGGTAAATATTGGGCTAATTTGGCAGTGATTCCAAAGACATTTCAAATAGGTTACTTGCTAATTATCACCTAATTACCATGCAATTTCGGACCTGTAAAATTAAGTGTTACTATATATATATATATATGTATAATGACTGTGCAATATCATTACTACTCAGGTGTAATTCATACTGTGCAAAATTTCCAGGTTGAATTTCATTCATTCATTCTCACTGTGCAATATCATTTTTTCACTTGTGCAATTTTTGAATAGTCTGTTTATTGTCAATACTGTATATACTGCTCCTATTTATATATTTATTTCTATTTAAATGATTCATATTTTGTTAAACTTTGTTTAGCTTTTTTTTTTACTGTCTTGTTTTTTGCACTATCCCCTTTGCTGCTGTACACTGCAAATTTCCCCACTGCGGGACTAATAAAGGAATATCTTATCCTATCTTATCTTATCTTATCTTATCTTATCTTACCTTCTATTGTAGAATATCTATTAAATCAAACTGCACTTATAGGTTTAATATTCCAGTAGGCACATTGATGTGTGCACCAACCATGTATATACGACAAATATATAAATCCACATCAAATACAGAATGATGACGCTTCCATCAAGGCTTTATTATTTTATTTGGTATACATGTTAATGCAAAATCATAATTCATTGCTCCTCAACACTGATGTTGTTTACATACAGTTATTAATAGGACAGATAATCTCAACTCTTGGTGTGACTTTTACATGTATTCCCTGGCATTTTAATACAAAAAGAGAAAATATTTGAGTTACAATAATTAAAAAAAATTAAAAACTCATCCATTCACAAGTATGAGGACAACAAAAGTACCAAAAATGTAGACATATTCATGCATATATTATAATTCTACTAATTCTTATAGTGACAACAAGTATAGGTCCAATTTGATAAGCCTAATATGACTTTAATAAATTACAAAAGTTAAAAATAGTGTCTATATTCTCTTCACCAAAAGTGCGAAATGAAATCAGTATCTCAGAAACAAATGCAATATAATCCCAATCTAATTATGAAACAATTCTGTTTGATTTCAAATTATCAGGAAAGAAAAATACTTTTCACTGCATGCAAGTTGTATAAATGTAATTAATAAGATCACAGGTTACACATGGTCAAGTACAAAGGAAAGAAGAACAAATCACAGTAGTAGACAATTCACCAACACAACGGTTCCCTTTTTATGTTTTCTCTCAAAACCACACCCTAAATAATGATTGATGATGAATGATTATCCTTTCAGTTCCATCTCACCATACAGTACAATATTAGAAATACATATACATCTGTAGACACATCTGTAGACCAGCCTGCTGGTCTGAAATAAAAGGGAAATATGTTGGATTTTTTTACATGTGCAACCATGGTTCAACTTTGAGTGAAACCCCATATAGGGACTTTGCCCCATGCATACTGTAGAGAATTACATTTATAACCATGAAGTGATAAATATGGAGTACCATTGAAAGAGACAGAGAATAGCACATTTTGTTTAAACTTACAAAAATAGCAGTGGAGGACTGAATACTTTTTCTAGGCACTATAATGTATAAATATTCCAGGTTTTTGTGTGTGGACGGCAATGGAAAACTGTGATTGTGACACCGAAAATATCCCTTATGTTCACCAATATTTGCCTACAATTGATCTATGCAGTATTTACCCAATACAGGGAATGATGAAGATAAAAAGGTCAGCCAAACATGCATGTCCTGCATGCATATGGTGGCACATTCACACATATAGTACAGTATCAACAAAGACACTGACATACTGCAGAATGAGTTCTGTGGGTGAGTATCTATTGTATTCTGTTAGTTCTGGTTCAACGAGGGCTTTGTGCTGCAGCAGCTGTGGGACTGACCTCACTACGGCGAACACCGGCCTACATGATCATTGTTAGCTCTAAACACAAAGTGACAGGGAAAGAGTTTACACAAGTACACAAGCTATTCAACTATGATATGAAAATATGAATTTCTTGGAGTTTATTGCAGCACCCTCACAAAACAAAAACTGCCAAAACTAAAAAGTGCAATGAGTTCTGGCTGAAGTTCTTTTGGTTAATACCGTGCAGGGCAGCACCAAATCCATATATATATATATACATACAGTATATATATATATATTTGTAAGTGCAGGGAATGGATGGACGGCCTTCGACAGATTCATCAAATGACATTTTGTCCGATAACAAGAGCATTGAAATGAAACGATAACAAATAAAGTAAAAACTGAACATGTCATATGTCATTTTAGACAACCGTGCAATCTCTTTTTCCTTTTAGTGGTTTTTAACAATCCTCCTCAGAGAGTACACATGTGCAAAATAGTATATTAAGTACATATATACAACAATCAAATAGCATTAAAATATATAAAAAAAGAGGACAAAAGCTTATGTTTCAGTTCCAGTCTGTGTGGAGGACGTCTGCCCTCTCTGAGAGCCTTTTCATAGCTCTTGTGCTGCATTTGGAGGGTCCTCGTCAACTCGCAACGCCAGAAAATGACGACATGATAAAATCATATTTGACTTGTGTCAGTGGTAAATCCATCACATGAACTGGACCAGTAATAAAATGGACACCAGACATAAACTCTCCTGTTATTAGCCTGAGCATATAGGCTGTAACATGTATTTTATGATAGAGAAATCAAAGTTATATGGACATCATCCTGTTTCCAGTTTTCCATCAGGTGTTAAAGTGAAACACTGGGTATCGTGGTCTGTCCTGTGTTTAGCAAGCTGACCAAGTGCTACTTCCTGCTCAGTTTTACGAGTTGACAAGGCCCCACTGAACGCACCATTTCAGTGTTGCACTACAATTACCACAATGCCAGCCGATTAGACTGTTGTCAGGCTATTAAATAGTCGTTATCAGTCGCTATAAGCCCCATAGATGTGGGTCAATAGGGGCCTACTACACCAACTAGTAGGTTTTATCATCTATTCACATGGTAGATCACAGAAAAAAGGTATAAAAGAACACGACAGCGACCTTTAGCAACCGTAGTAATTATGACAGGAGCAGAAGCGGTCTTTGTGTTATTTTAACCCAAAACACAATGTTTTTCCTTAAACTTAACCAAGTGTTTTTTTGTTTCCTAAACCTAAAGAAGTTGTAGTTTTATTAAACCTAAAGAAGTTGTAGTTTTGTTGCCTAAACCTAAAGAAGTTGTAGTTTTATTGCCTAAACCTAAAGAAGTCTTTTTGTTTGTGTCAAAAAAGTGACGTGTGTTGCTTTCAAGTTTCACTTTCACTTTTACAACATAGTAGGCGTAGTGGGCCCCTAATGACCCACATCTATGACGCTTATAGCGACTGATAACGACTATTCAATGGGCTGATAACAGTCGAATCAGTTGCAAAAACTCTCAAACTAAAAGTGTATGCACATGAATTAACTGAACATAACGTTAAACAATATTAACATTTCAACAAATGGACGTGAAAGATAACAACATCGTTTAACAAGCCAGATCTGAAGTCTTTCCACTGGCAACTTATTAGTGTTTATTTTGTGCTGCATTAGGCAACTATAAGCCTATATGACAGCTGCCAACAGCTGGTGAGGGAACAAGAACAACTGAAATGAGTTTCCCATCTGGGATAATAAAGTGAATGAACTGAATGTCAACACAATATCAATATGAAGGAATGAATTCAGTATTTTTAGGAGCCTCAGATTCCTGCTGTTAAAGTGACTTGGCATTAATTCTAGAGTACTTATTTGTGCTCATATATTCGGTAATTTTAGAGCACGAATGACTAATTCCTGTGCGTGAGGATAAAAAGGTTTATTCCCGATACTTGCCAGGCTCTGCAGTTCTCACTCACTGTTGAATAAATTCTGGGTGATTCTACTTTGCCAATGTTAAACTCAACACTTCCTGCAGATGTTGCACAATAAAAGCTTCCTCTGGAAAGAGGAGGACCTGTTCCCCCTGGACTTCTGGCAGTGTTTTAATGTAAAACGGATGCATTGAGGACATGTTAAATCTGCATTAACAGCGGAATATTTTCAAATGTACTTAAAACATAATATAATATAAAAATAAATGCCTGGTTCTTTCTTCATGTGAAGTAAAAAAAAAGGCCCGTCCACTATTTGAGAAAACACAGTAATCATGTTACACCTCCCACCACCGGATTAAATATACCAGGAAGGTTCCATATCTTTATCATAGTAGTCTTATTTCAAGCCGTGTGCCCTGAAGACAAGTATGCACATACTTGCACATGCAGTCGCAGACAATCCGATGTCATCGTACCAGTTGATGAGGCTGGAGCCGTGTTCATGTTTCTTTCAGTGAGTCTCGATGACCACCGGCTCAAATATACCAGGTGATCCTCTGTGAAAACACAGAGATCAGTTAGATAAAAGAAAGTGGTAAAAAAGAGACCGTGAATGAGTGTACCTGTTGTGAAACTGAGTACCTGTTGGCGAGCTGCGTCCCGCTGAGGGCAGTGGTCCCATCTTTGCTGACAAACAGTCTCAAGTTGCTGTCTGAAGGAAAACAAGGAATCCAGAAGAGAAGTTACCACTGTGATACACGGATGTTGAGCTGAAACTTTGAAACTCTGTCCTACCTTCATTGTCGCTGCTGTCAGAGAAGTTCTGACTCTGGACGATCTTCTCCACGATGTCGTCTGCATCGATGCGGGTGTCGTCCACACAGCTGGGCTGCCTCTCCACGGAGGTCTTCTTTCTCCTGTTGTTGGGCAACATAAACACCCATGTCATGTCACACATGTCATACCACCTTGTCAGGAAGGAGGCTAAATAACGCTCCAAAGTTGGGCTAAATTTTAGCGAGGAAAAACTGGCATGGCCATTTTCAAAGGGGTCCTCTTGACCTCTGACCTCAAGATATGTGAATGAAAATGGGTTATATGGGTACCCACAAGTCTCCCCTTTACAGACATGTCCACTTTATGATAATCACATGCAGTTTGGGGCAAAAACTTTCATATAGTGAAACCATTTTTTTTTTTATTTGACCTCACTGTTTAAAATGACCTGTGGTGACCTCTAGGATAATCACAGCCTCATGAAACTTTACAGCCATAAACTAGAGATCTAGAGCATTCAGAGGATGGATGGCTTTCCTAGCTAGATTGACAATAAAGGAGTTTCTGAGCAGTTTGCAGAACAGAAGTGCTCGCCATCTTAAAATCCCCGAAAAATGCAATTCTTGCAGAAATCTCAAAATGTCAAAAGTTTTTTTACACCAAATCACAGCATGACTTTTTCTATGGTGTTCCTCAAGGTCTTGGTGTCTTAATGTGGTATTTTTGAGGAATTATTGATAATTTTTATCAATTCTCAATAGATAAAAAATGGTTAAATTTAGCACCAAATCTGTGTAACAAATGGTATCAACCCAAAAATTGCTGCAACAACTTATGAGACATAATAGAGCATGGAGATG
>CAKAKR010063074.1:56852-69261 GCA_916700685.1 Adelosebastes latens
AGAGACCTTTTTTGTACCTGTTGTGAAACTGTGTACCTGTTGGCGAGCTGCGTCCCGCTGAGGGCAGTGGTCCCATCTTTGCTGACAAACAGTCTCAAGTTGCTGTCTGAAAAAAAAACAAGGAATCCAGAAGAGAAGTTACCGCTGTGATACACGGATGTTGAGCTGAAACTTTGAAACTGTGTCCTACCTTCATTGTCGCTGCTGTCAGAGAAGTTCTGACTCTGGACGATCTTCTCCACGATGTCGTCTGCATCGATGCGGGTGTCGTCCACACAGCTGGGCTGCCTCTCCACGGAGGTCTTCTTTCTCCTGTTGTTGGGCAACATAAACACACGTCATGTCACACATGTCATACCACCTTGTCAGGAAGGAGGCTAAATAACGCTCCAAAGTTAGAGACCTAGAGATCTAGAGACCTAGAGCATTCAGAGGATGGATGGCTTTCCTAGCTAGATTGACAATAAAGGAGTTTCTGAGCAGTTTGCAGAACAGAAGTGCTCGCCATCTTAAAATCCCCGAAAAATGCAATTCTTGCAGAAATCTCAAAATGTCAAAAGTTTTTTTACACCAAATCACAGCATGACTTTTTCTATGGTGTTCCTCAAGGTCTTGGTGTCTTAATGTGGTATTTTTGAGGAATTATTGATAATTTTTATCAATTCTCAATAGATAAAAAATGGTTAAATTTAGCACCAAATCTGTGTAACAAATGGTATCAACCCAAAAATTGCTGCAACAACTTATGAGACATAATAGAGCATGGAGATGACCATCATATACTTCTATCATAATGTTCTAAACCCTTATACACTTTTACAATTCATTTTAAATAATTAGTTAATTATCCCTTTGTAGATATAAACGACTCATTCTGAGGTAACGAAAACACAACGATTCTTATTATCAGGTGATTATACACTCAAGAAAACATACTTATTAATATTATATTCCATTTCTCCATCTAATCACCCACTAAGTCTGAGGTCCGTCCATGTGACCAACAGAATACTCCACCCACAGTCCTCCTCTCAGAGTGGCCTGAGATTCAACCCTAGACTATTATCAGCGTGATGGAGTCCAGACATGCCTCACAGTGAGATCAACTCATGATAATCCTCAACTTCCTCACTGATAAGACTGAAGCGTTGTGGAACACATGCAGGAGCAGATGTGTGTGTGTGTGTGTGTGTGTGTGTGTGTGTGTGTGTCTACCTGGAGGATCTGTTGGACATGAGGGCTGCTGCCGAGGGTAGAGGAGGTCTCTCCGGTTTGGTGGGAGTTGCTTGTCGGTGCGGCTCGGAGGCGGTGGGGGTGGAGGGAAGTAGCAGGGGGGAATGGGCGAAGCCGCAGGAGACGCCGCTACTGGAGGAGGTGTTCCTATGGTGACTGAGGTCAGTCAGGCTGGAGCAGCGAGAATGAGCTGTACTGTAACCTGGAGGAGAGGATGAGGAGAGGAAGAGGAAGAGGAAAATCATCCATTGGGCCAGATTGGACCCTTTAGCAGGCCTTTTCTGGCCCTCGGGCCGTAGGTTTGACACCCCTGCTTTAAACGAAGACACATTACAACCATTTGATTATATTCACCCTCTATTAGTCCACCCAATCTCAATAGTTAGGGCCCAAGCGGAAATATTTTTCTAAACGGTGTTGGTAATAATAACAGTCTCAGGTTTGAAGAGGTTGTTCTATCTGATGGAGGAAGTAAAGCTCTCTGACCTCGGTTGTAGCATGATGAAGCTCTCTGACCTGAGATCCTGCTGTGCTGGCTGGCGTAGCTGGAGCTGCGGAAATGGCCAGTGTGAAAGACCTCATCTGGGCTGGACGCACCGTCTCCGTCCTCAGGAAGCCCTGCAGAACACACACAGTAAACACACACACCTTTATCAGAGGCCTGTGCTACGCAGCAAGTTCAACACACCCAGGGTATCTTTTCGTTATCTGGCTTAACTAACCCTAAAAAACGAGTGTGTGTTTGCAGCATATGAGCAATCAAATCTCAGAACTGATAGAAAATCTACAAAAATAAGACACAAAGTTGTAATGACTTGGAATCACCCTTTAATTCCAGTTGGTTAGAGAGGTCAACAAGGGAACAGTAATGCTGAGCAGTTACCTGAGCTTCGTACTGACGACTGTCTGGGTTTGAAGGCGTGAGGAGCCTCCATGATGCCTCCTAGTGGCTGCACGGTGGGATCAGTGCTCTCACCCTTACAGTCCAGCTGCAGGGTGGGGTCCTCGTCCCCGATGGAGACTGATTTGGCTGTGCTGGGAGGCCTGATGTTGAAAACACAGGCACAAAACAAACAATGAGTATTACACATTCACGTTTTTGGGTCAGTCTGAGAGGGGTAAGTACATGCTGGGGTTCTAAAAACCATGGAAAGTTAGATATTGAAGTTTGGCTGCTGATTTGGCCGCTCATCAACACGGTCATCAGTTGCAGCAGCAGCAGCAGCAGCTGTGACACACAGCTCATGGAGGTTATTAAGGTACACTTAGTGCCAGATTGGTGCAATTTGTATCAAAATGGTCCTTATTCTCTGAGTCATAAGGGGCAGTTGTCTCAGTTTTGTCTGAGCAGTGTGAGGGCCACAGTGTGACAAAGAGGAACTCACGTTTTAAAGCATGGATCCCCCGAAAGAAGAGTCATTCCTATTGTTACCTATAAAAAAAACACAGATATGTTACTAAACCTCAGTGCTGATCAGTGTGTGTGTGTGCGAGTGTGCGTGTGTGTAGTTGCCCCACCTTGAGGATAGAGTTGTCTTGTCGAGTGTTTTTGGTGTCATAACCCTCCAGGATGCAGCAGCGAACTGCAGAGCCTGAACCAGCAAACTCTGCAATGTTGAGATCAGCAAAACCTAGCTGGAGACAGACAGACAGACAGACAGACAGACAGACAGACAGTGAATGAAGGGAAACAAGACAGAGCGACTTCATGTAGAAGTCAATAACCTCCTTTAACCTCCTCATTCATGATTTCCTGCCCAGTCAGCGCTGCTTCTCACTGAGGGTGACACAGTTTTAAGTTGTCCTGGACCAAGTAAGGCCACTCCTGACGGGTTCAAAACAAACTTCTCTTCTACTCGTTTTTTTCCTTAACTTGATTGTTTTTGACCCGCAAGGTTTGGTCTGTCCATTTGGTCCAGACCCCAGAGAAAAATGGACAACCACTGGCCAGATTGCCATGGACTTTGCTGTGGATATTCATGTTCCTAGAGGATGATTCTTCTTCATGTTATTAATGAGTCCTTGGCTGCGGTTGAAAAAGTCTTTTTTGCTTGGGAAGGTTCCTAACGGAGGGAAATGGACCGGAAGTATCTCAGTAGCAGCCATAATAAGAGCTGTTAGAATTCTCTAAATACTTAGGAAAGGTGCTTCAATGCTTCCTTTATTATCTCCTTTAGCATAGTATACACTGGAGCATCCTTTACCAAAGGAAAGGAGATAACGCCCGGGGTTGGCAGAAAGTGAAAATGCTCTGTGTTAAATATCTACCAATAATGTTCTTTTTATTAAATAAAATATTATCGACAGTGCAGGTAGACAGTACCAAAGTCCTGTGACTAACACACATTCCTCAGCATGGACTAACCCTTGTAATTAACCTAGAAAGATAAAATGAATCCCTATAATCAGCGTGACATGACAATATAAACTAAACTTTATGTTCCCTTATGTAGCTCAATCACACACACACACACACACACACACACACACACACACACACACACACTCACGCTGTAGTAAACACAGTGTGGTCACTTCACACAGTCATTATTACCCTCTGACTGTACCCTGTCACGTGGCCCCGTAACAAAGCCCTGTGATGTTGACACGGTTGGTATTTAACACGGCTTTTTACCATCAACTTTATGAGCCTGAGTTGAGTTCACAGGTCAAACATGTTATAACTAAACTGAGCTGAGCTGGATTAAAGATGAGTTTTGATATCTTTATGTATTTTAGTGATCAGAAAATAACCTTACCTTTGAAAAGGTCTTTCCTCCTTTAACCTCCTGCAGAGACAGAGAGCAGACTGCTAGCATCACACCATCTCTACAGTCATATCCATAAACATAACCATTCCTATTATATTACTGGGTAGTGTGGGGGTGAAATGGCATTGCCTTTACACAGAGAAGCAAGGAAAGGTAGCTGCTGGGAATTGTAGTTTTTACCTTACGTACAGAGACCCGGCAGATGCAGGGGTCCAACACTCCAGTGATGGAATTAGAACCCACTTTACACACGAAAGAGTACTTCTTCCTCCATCGAACACAGTTCTGCCGCACCTCCTCCCTACACACACACAACACTGAACAGGTTAGACTGTGTAGGAGACAAATATTTGACAAACCCTACAGCTTAGAGTAAAACTATATAAAGGTGTGAGCAGATGACAAAACCTCTGACGCAATAAAACTCTATAATCCCTGTAAAGTCATGTTCTAGGCAGTCAAGCTCCAGGGCCCCCTGGACCTGACTGACTTTACTGTCTTTCAGAGGCTCTGGTAGGTTCAGTTTTAGGGCTAGAGTGAAGACACAGATATCATATGAAACTAGAAAACCTAAGGAATCTATTGCCACCATGTCGAGAAGGAGGATAATTCACGCTCCAAAGTTGGGTTACATTTTAGCGAGGAAAAACCTGCATGGCCATTTTCAAAGGGGTCCCTTGACCTCTGACCTCAAGATATGTGAATGAAAATGGGTTCTATGGGTACCCACTAGTCTCCGCGAGATAAAAAATGATCAAGAATCCCTCCAAAATGCCACATTAAGACACCAAGACCTTGAGGAACACCATAGAAAAAGCCATGTTGTGATTTTGGTATCAATAACTTTTGACATTTGGAGATTTCTCCAAGAATTGCATTTTTCGGCGATTGGATGGCGAGTATTTCTGTAGTGTAAACTGCTCAGAAACCCCCTTATTGTCAATCTAGCTAAGAAAGCCATACATCCTCTGAATGCTCTAGGTCGCTAGTTTGTGTCTGTAATGTTTCATGAGGCTGTG
The DNA here is from genome assembly GCA_916700685.1 of Adelosebastes latens. Taxonomy (NCBI): domain Eukaryota; kingdom Metazoa; phylum Chordata; class Actinopteri; order Perciformes; family Sebastidae; genus Adelosebastes; species Adelosebastes latens. The sequence goes on from CAKAKR010063074.1 coordinate 61,876, forward strand.
ATTATCCTAGAGGTCACCACAGGTCATTTTATACAGTGAGGTCAAGTTTCAAAAAATTGTCTCAATACAATCAAATGGCTACTATGGGGACTAATATCCTCAAAAAAGAATACAATGGGGCTCATTGGATCCACAAGAGTCTCAGCTTTATAGTGATACCCAATTTATGTAATTCAGAGACTGTTTAGGGACCCCAGTATGCAGAAATATTCAAATACACCTCTTTAGAATAGGCCACATTTATACTGCATGAAAAAAACTGCATGTTTTTTGCCCCAAACTGCATGTGATTATCATAAAGTGGGCATGTCTGTAAAGGGGAGACTCGTGGGTACCCATAGAACCCATTTTCATTCACATATCTTGAGGTCAGAGGTCAAGGGACCCCTTTGAAAATGGCCATGCCAGTTTTTCCTCGCTAAAATTTAGCCCAACTCGAGGCTTCAAAGCGGCAGTCCATTAACCAGTGGGTGACGTCACGGTGACTACGTCCACTTCTTATAGACAGGCTATGTTCGTTATGCCAGGCAGTGAACCTCAAAGTGTTCCAAAGGCCTAAAAAGAGAGTGTGCTCTTTATCTCTTCATGTGTGGAGTTTGGGAGTCCACGGCGGGAAATGAGGTCTCATGGGATTGATCCATTGTGTGTGTCCCTCCTTCAGTCTATAAACACTTAACTAGTGAATAAAGAGCAAAGGTAAAAGCAGCTGAGATCACAGCACTGCTATCAGGGAAAACTAACACGAAAGTACTGACTTCTCTACACTTGATTCTCACCACATACACAGAGAGGCCATCAGCGTGCTTGGCTTGTCCCGACTTGGCTGGTATACGCTGATGTTATCTGTCCCTGCCGCCCGGCTCATGTCAGAGGAAACTTTAAAAGGAGAATCGTCCGGCTCTCCACACGATCAGCACTTCAGTTACACAACACACACACATGAGTAGACTGCTGCTCTGCTGATAACAGACGATCCCACATGCTTGTTCTTTGGAATGTGATTGTAGGAAATGCAAAGCAAACAACATGGAAATCTGCCCTTCAGACAAATTTTTATTATGATTATTTCCTTATGTGCATGCACGACCACCTACACACTCTGCATATTAAATACATTTTGTTTCACAGATACAGGTTTGCACAATTATCTACCGATGGAATAATTCCTTAAAATATGAAAACTGCAAAGCTGTATTATGTGCTTTTCAAAACAACATATTTTAAGAGCTTTTGAAGCAACATAATCAGGTTCTGCAGTGTCCCGGCCCTACCAATAAAGCTATATTAAAGCTGCATTTACTTGTTTTTAGCGCCAAAATATATAGCCATCTTTTAAAGTTGTGTCCTTTTAACATATCCAGCAGACACAAAGCAACATTAGTATTCATTTGGAGTGTTTGTGTACAACTGATGAACTCCAATATTCTCTCTCTCTCTTTTAGCTCTGGTTTGGTCTCCACCAACTTCTGACAAAAATATCTGTCTCTTTAGCTGCTTTAAATGCTCCACTATGTTCACCAGCTAGTCTCTAACAATGTGTCCTAACTGGCCGCGAGCGACACGGACACCTTGTTCCTATTTTTCCTGTCGCTCGCGTTGAGAGCACCGCAACATGTACGAGGAACGACTGATTAGTTTAGATAAAAATGAGCCGTCAGTGCCACCCGACAGCGGGAGAAAAACGGGTCAATTGTCCTGGATGTAGATGAGGATATCAACTTGATTATTACCACTTTGAGCACAAGCATTGACACTCGCAGTTATGTGCGTAGTGTCCACCACATGGATGTATTAAAAGAACTGGATACAGCGTTGGAGGCGGGGCCTCGGTCAGTCCTATGAGAGTTGCTCATTGGCGCATGAAGCCTAAATGGCTCGACTTCTGTCCGGAAAAGTAACCGGATCTTGGCGGAGTAACTTCCGAGATGATTGGCGGAGTAGCGTCTGCTCGGTCACATGACTTGGTCACGGGGTCCTAACGTCACGCCGTCGTCACGGCTTGCGCTCCAGCTCTCGGTCTGGGTCTCACTCACATGAACGGAGGAAGGGAAATAACTCTGGATTCAGCTATTAGTGCGTTTTACAACTTTAAAAACGTAATTTTTTAAATAAGGACTATTAGAGTGTTCGTACTGGGAAGTTGATTCACCCAAAAAAAATTATCCGCTGAGTTACAGACGTCTCTTTCCCAATGTAAGTCTATGGGAAAAAGTATTTTTGGGCCCAATGGCATCACGTGACGGACACGGAAGTTGCAGTACCGCCGTTTGGCCACTATGAAAGTCCGGATCGACAACAGGCGCACTTCCTGAGGGCTTGGGGTCCACCAGCGAAAAATTATTACGAGCTACCTGGTGTCAAGAAATGTAACAGTTTTTTTGTGTTTTTTTATCTATCTAGCTCAATAGGAAAAAACTGAGAGAAAGTAGGCCTATAAATCAGGTGCTTTAAAAACACAAGGACCAGGAGAGTAAGAAAAGCATCCTGCTGTGCTCCTCTTACATCTCACTTCTACCTGTTTGGATTATTTTGTTCAGTATTGTGGAAAACGTTAAAGCGGACGTGACGACAGGCTTTGTGAATATGGAGAATGAGGGTGCAGACAAAAGAGAAAAAGCTTACAAGCCTCGTTGATCCCAACACTTCTACAGTGTTTTTAGTTCTCATATTTGTGTTTTATGCAATCAATCATAAGAGCTTACGTCTTCACCCATTCTTTTCCCACATTAACTTTATCAGGGGGAACGTTTCCCACTCTGCTTATCTGAACGGTGACTTGACGTTTATAGCTCTGACAACAACACGCCTAGAGGCTGCCGGCTGCCTGGGAGAGGCAGAAAATGGCCAGACAGGTTTTGCCACTTCTTTTCTTTTCTTTTTGCCCAACCTGCCTGCATTCACAAAACACACCGTTGTACAGCAAGTACATACAAGCAACACTTGGAACATACTCTCAAAATGAAGCTGTGCTTTACAGTTGGCCGCAGCCTCCAAGGGACTGTCACGGTCTGACTTAGTGACCAATATACAGTATGCTTTTTAATGGCAGTACATATTGTTGGCTGATTGAACAAAAATATATATGGTAATTACACAGAAAGGAAGTTGACAACAGAAATGTGGGAGGATTAAGAGTGGTCAGCTTCCTGTGACAGAGCCGCAGAAATGATGATACAAGCGTGGTGAGATGGATGCAAATGGATGAAAACGACAAACACAAAGTTAAGTTTTCAGCCAAAGGTATCGCAAATATTAACTGAATGTGTATTAGGGTTGGTTGATTATCATAAAGTGTGTATAAGGGTTCAGAACATTATGATAAAAGTATATGATGGCCATTCCCATGCTGTATTATGTCTCATAAGTTGAAAAAAGGATCAATAATCCCTCCAAAATACCACATTAAGACACCAGGACCTTGAGGAACACCGTAGAAAAAGCCGTGCTGTGATTTGGTATCAAAAAGTTTTGACATTTTGAGATTTCTGCAAGAATTGCATTTTTCGGCGATAGGTTGGCGAGCACTTCTGTTGTGTAAGCTGCTCATAAACCCCCTTATTGTCAATCTACCTAGGAAAGCCATCCATCCTCTGAATGCTCTAGGTCTCTAGTTTGTGGCTGTAAAGTTTCATGAGGCTGTGATTATCCTAGAGGTCACCACAGGTCATGATATACAGAGAGGTCAAGTTTAAAAAAAATGGTCTCACTACAATGAAATGTCTCCTATGGGGACTAATATCATCACACATGAATACAGTTGGGCTCATTGGATCCACAGGAGTCTTAGCTTTACAGTGATACCCAATTTAATGTAATTCCAAGACTGTTTAGGGACCCCAGTATGCAGAAATATTCAAATACACCATTTTAGAATAGGCGAAAATAACACATTTATACTGCATGAAAAAAACTGCATGTGATTATCATAAAGTGGGCATGTCTGTAAAGGGGAGACTAGTGGGTACCAATAGAACCCTCTTTCATCCACAAATCTTGAGGTCAGAGGTCAAGGGACCCCTTTGAAAATGGCTATTCCAGTCCCGACATGGTTGGTACCAAAGGTTTCTTTAGGTTTTCTAGTTTCACAGCCCTAAAACTGAACCTACTAGAGCCTCTGAAAGACAGTAAAGTCAGCGGGTCTCAGGGGGTTAAAACTCAGGTGAGTGAATGCATGCAATAGAGGGTTTTTAGTGGGTCATAACAAGGAAGTTGTTTTAAAATACCTGGATGACAAGATGGCAAAGTCCCCCCCATCAATCAGCCGGATCTTGCAGAAAAGCACTCCATTGACGACAGGCACCGCCGTGAGCTCCTCCAACGTAAAGTGCACTTGAAACTTGAACTTCTTCTTCTTTATCAAAAAAGACATTGCTCCCAGCTGCTGTAGTGTGCTCGTGTGTGATATGATGAACACAAAATGAATGAAAAAAAAAAGAAATATGTGGTTTTAAAGTGGGGGCTGAAAACCCTTCTTTGCTTCAAGGTCAGTCATCTCTGAAAAATTGTTTAGACCTGGAATTGAAAAGAAAATACACTTATTAAAGGTCCCATATTGTAAAAAGTGAAATTTTCATGTCTTTTATATCATAAAGCAGGTTAAAGTGATATATAAATACTGTGAAAGTATCAAAACACTCAATCCATGGAGAAATACACACAGCCCGTATTCAGAAACTGTGCGTTTAAAAAAAAGCCGTTAGGATTTCTGTCCATTTGTGATGTCACAAATCTACAATATTTGAGACCATTTCACAGTTTTAAAAGTAAACATTCAAAATGTGTCTCAGTTTATTTCCTGTTGCAGTGTATGTGAATGACATCAGCTGACAGGAAGTAAACATGGACCAAAGGTGTTTCCTAGCAACGCAGTTCCGTTGCCACTCCGTTGAAATGCACTAAAACAGAGCGTTTCAGACAGAGCGTGAATACAGGTTTATCAGGCAGACAGTATGAGAAAAATAATGTGTTTTTTGAACAAAGCATGTAAACATGTTCTAGTAGAAACCCAAAATACAAACATGAACCTGAAAATGAGCACAATATGGGACCTTTAAACCTGCAGTGGGCAGTATGTTTTTGGCATTATTGGCCAAAAATTCCATAATAACCTTTCAGCATATTGTAATTCAAGTTATCTGAGAGAAAACTAGACTTCTGCACCTCCTCATGGCTCTGTTTTCAGGCTTTAGAGAATCTAGCCCGTGACGGGAGACTTTGGACAATCACAGGTCATTTCACAGAGAGAGCGTTCCTATTGGCTGTTCTTTCAACGGAGGCAGCTGTCAATCACTCGCAAACTCCCATCAAACGGTCAAACTAGGCAGCGCTGATCAAATATGAATCAATATTCTGTTACTGTAATACCTATTTCTCACCTCAAATGTTTTCAGAAACATCTTGTAGCGTACTGTTGAGCTGTAAAATGAGAAAGTTTGCTCCGGCTGGTGGGCGGTGCTTGGTATTTCCTCAGCTTGATCTCAACATGGCTGCCGGGTCACAAACTTTCTCATTTTACAGCTAAACAGTACACTACAAGATGTCTTTTATTCCATGGCTTTTGGCTCAGCATGAGAGATGACTATTTTAATCCTTATTCCTTTCCTATTGGTCTCAACGTTTTTATTATTGTAATGTCCTGTTGGTTTTAAGTTGGTCTAAGTGTTTTATTGTATTGTTTTTATGTTTTTATGTATAATTGTACAGCACTTTGGTCAACTTTTGTTGTTTTTAAATGTGCTTTATAAATAAATTTGGATTGGATAGATAGATAGATGTCCTGTTGTGTACACATCTGTCCACCAGGTGGAGGTGTTTTCTATTCACAGCTGTGTGAGTGTGTGGCTCCTCTGCTCTGCGCATGCGCAGAAAGTAACTCGACCCTCAAACCCGGATGTAACCAACGCCTAAACCTGTCCGAAGAAAAAACGGTGAGTAGAGTTATTAAAAAACAGTCTCAAATAACTATTTATGCTTAATTATACTGCGGGACACGTGTAGGAGAGCTTCACCAACAACACAAAGCTTCTACCGAGAGTAAAAGATTGTTAATTAGTCAACTAAATCGCTTAGTGTTAAAGTTTTCCGAGCCAACCAGCTTAGTGTTGAACATCAATCTGGTTCATGAAGTTATCAGGTAGCACCGCTGGTTTATAGATGATTATTATCTTGTGTTTGTGTTTTAAACATCAAGCTGTTGATAGTTTAGTAAGTAAGCTATTTGAGGTGATAGTTTGACAGATGACAGACACTTTTATCTCACTTTTAATAATCAATCTGAGTTACAATGACTTAGACTACAATCAGGCTCTCAGCTTTATAACTGTTTTATATATTGGTTATAGTTTTATACATTTCAAAGGGTTTTGCTTTAAAGTTTTTACAGTTTTCAGGACTCAGGTTTATCCGATGAGCTGCTTATTTTAGCGGAAGTGTTGGCTAGTATCCGCTTGTAGATCACACTGTGGACTAATAGGCCCAGTAGGTTTCATCTGGTATGTTGTCTATGCGGAAGTGATTCACTGTCATCAATAAGCTGCTGCACGCACATGTAGTGACAAGCACTGGTGGCTGATGAGAGGGGGTTTCTACTATCTCTCTTTACTTATATACCCCCCAAAACACCACAAAATGGAAGTACTAAAATGAAGCAGGGGGCTACCTGAAACTGTGTAAATGTGGTGGATTAATTGAGAAATTATACTTGTCTTGTACATTATATATTTTTTTTCTTTACTGAAAATGATCTATACCAGGGGTCTGCAACCACATGTGTGTCTTTAGCTCCTCTCCAGTGGCTCCCTGTGGATCTTTAAAAATGGAAATGATTAACTGTTTTTTTGTTTATATTTTCATTTTTATTTATCATTGTTGTAGGTCTATGGTATGACGGAGTATTAGGGCCACATTGAGGGAAAAAAATACATCTGAGATTTTGAGAAAAAAGTCGTAATATTATGAGAATGAAGTCATAATATTATAAAGTAGTTATTTTATGTTATTTTCTTTTTTTTCTCGTAAAGTTATGACTTTATTCTCGTAAAGTTATGACTTTATTCTTATAAAGTTATGACTTTATTCTCGTAATATTACAACTTTTTTCTCGTAAAGTTATGACTTTATTCTCGTAATATTACTACTGTTTTTCTCTTAAAGTTATGACTTTATTGTTATAAAGTTATTACTTTATTCTCGTAATATTATGACTTTATTCTGTAAATCTCAGATGTTTTTTCCCTCAATGTGGCCCTAATACTCCGTAGTACATTTGCACTTTGGCCCTCACTGCATCAGACTTATATACTATATACTTAAACTATAAACTGTGTTACCTTCATCACAATGCTCAAATGTTTTGTGGCTCCAGACAGATTTCTTCTTTTTTTTTTT